>JAGFPH010004484.1:0-21594 GCA_018207615.1 Philaenus spumarius | reverse complement strand
CTCTCCCAAATAAAGTAGACATTTTATGCCATTTTAGCAAAAAAAAACATAATTACACATAATTGTTTTTTTTTTTTTTTCTCAAATGTGTTATTTTATTCTCTGAAAACAACCCATTAGGTAACTTAAAGTTTACAGTTAAATCCAATAACTTATTAAAGTTTTTCATAAAAATATGTTTATGGAAAAAAGGAGGTTCTATGTAATTTATAAAATAATACAAATACACAAATTCAGTAAGATTTATTAAGAAAAACAACACATTACTACTTTTGAAAGTAGCAGAAGACATCATAATATTAAATAAGTTCTTTAACCTCTAATGCTTGGTGAAAAAGAAATCCTTGTTATTGGTGGTAATCGTATGTAATGTAACATGTTAAAGTATTAAACTAGCTATTCGAATTTAATAAAAAAAGTAATATATAGTTGAAAAATACAAAAAATAAATTTACATTCATTGATAATAATTAATAAAATGTTGTAAGAAAATAACAATAAAAAACTACAATACATTTTGAAGACCAGTAGTAGGTACTTAATCGATTTGGAAGAATACAAAAACATAATACAAATAAATGATATTTCATGCAACACAAAATTAAGTGAGAATAAAATTGTTTTAATATTATTTTGATAAAATTAGACATTGATTGAAAAGAAGTTACAAAGTGTAAGTATTGGGGTAAACACAAATACCCTAAACTAAGATTTTTAAATAAATAACAAAAAATAACTAATAATAATTAATAATATCAAGTAGATTTCAAAAGAACTTAATGGAATAAAACTAACAGGCCAGACGCGTTAGATGTAAAGGTACGTTGTGATTGAGCGACTGGTGCGATCATCGCTTTGCGATAATCCGGGCGCCTGCTTTGCATTGTTCAAAATAGTCTTGTTGTCTTGTTATGAACGGCCAACTGGTAGAATAATCGCTTCAATAACAACAGTCTGACGGTGATCATCGCTCCACGATTATCTTCCAGCGAATGGAACCCGATAGCAAATGAAAGTCAAAACGGACGTACTAGGTCAAATTTCATCGAACAAGATATCACTGAACGAAATCATGAGATATCACACAAATTTTCAAATGTGATCTTTCAAAATTTCAAATGGTCCAATCAAAGAAAAAACGAACACATCTACGAAGATGCAAGACAACATCCAAATAAAATAAAAAACGAAAACAAACACTGAAATGGAGAGGAAAGAGAAAATACCCTTAGTTCAACCCTCCCAATATCACTGCTTACCATCTGAAGATACACATACTTTTATATCCAGATAAGAAGTGGCTTCAAGAGCTTACGGATGGGCAGCCAAATCACAAATCAATCTATTAATTACATACTGTAACGTCGAAGACAACCAAATAATAGCACATGTAATACAGGGTTTAAGACCTGAAATTTGCGAACATATAATAACAATGGAGAATAGAAGACTAGACCAAAGAATCTAAGGAAAATTGAACAACTTTTTCAAAAAAAAAAAAAACCCCTAAATCACCAAAAAATACTTAAGAATCACGGAAAACCACAATAGCACGGGAACTAGGCAATTTGAAACCATTAAAACCATGACAGAGCAACTTACAGAAATTGTTCACACATTAGGGTTAAATATACAACAGAAAGGTTATAAAACAAACACATTTCAAATAAACGGTACCAGAAACAGGCACATACTTTCTCACAAACGTATTTCAATTATTAAACAGATTCATAGTGACTTCATTTTTGTAGGAGGGGTAGGAGAGGTGATTTTAAACTAGGAGATTAACTAATAATAATAATTATTATTATTAGCTAGAGATAAAACTATTCGATCGATTTCGAACAAATTTGCACCAAACACGTCAATTAGGAATGTATAGTTGCACGAAAAAAGGTTTTGAAATTTTTTTAAAAACAACCCCTTTTTTTGTCAAAAAACCTCTAAAAATCGGTTATTATTATTATTATTAGCTAAACAAGAATTTTTAGAAAGATACGGTTTTCTGCATGTGGTAGGGTACATTAAGGGCTGCAAATAAGCCAAACTTGATCAAAATCGTTAGAGCTTTAAAAAAAAAAAATAATACCCTAACTGATTTTTTGGGGGATTTTTGGCCAAAAAGGGGGTTCTTTTTCAAAATTGTTCAAACCCGTTTTTCGTGCATCTCCTGCTTGACATGTCTGGTGCAAATTTGTTTGAAATCGATCGAATAGTTTTCGCTCTAGCTTTGTATACATACAGACAGACATTTTGTAAAAAAACACTTTTTTGGACTCAAGGGTCAAAAAATGAATATAAGACCAACAATGTAGGACAAAACTACACAATATGTAAAATAAATAAATAATAATACACCGAACACATTTTTCTTCCGAAAATACAACTGCAATATATGTAAAATGGACAACCATACAAATGAAGAAAGTGATTTCCATCCAAAAAGAAACAAGCAATACATAAGACACTAAAACTGTTTTGCATTAAAAATTAGTTTAAAAAAAGTTAATAGTAATACTACTTTTAATGGATTTTTTTATGATTTGAACAGAAGTTTTTTTCTTTGATTAGACGACAAGACAAACTTGTTCACTCACTTCCGCTCATTAAAAAATTATGAATTTGTTATCGTTTTAAAGCTAACTAAACGTAGCTTATAGGCTAACGATGTAACTTTGATATTGAAGGTAGAAAATAGTCAACCTTTAACCCTATTTGAATTTAGACGAATATTTCTATTAATATGCAAATTATTTCTAATAATAACTTTTTCTACACTATATTCATGTGTAGTGGGAAAGTTTTTTTACTATTTATTTCACGTCATTTTCGAAATCACCAATCTAAAGAGCATAAAATGAAGGTAATTCGGTATAGTAAATTTCATATTTGTATCGTTAAACTCATACTTGTTGGAAAGCACGTTTCATACAGAAACCAAAAATACACACTTTGTAAGACATTTTTGTTGATGATTTATGCGCAAACGCAGTTTGGACGAGAGGCTGCATTTTTAATTCGAGCCGTGACGTCATCTGATGAAATGCGCTGAACCCGTCCAAAACTCGTCTATTTGAGTAGCATCCCTTATCTACTTACACCGTTTTACACTATGGTTTTGGGACTGTTGTGAGGGGGAGGGCAGTTGTTTGCTGAATGACCTTGGCAGGCTCTCAATGCTGTAAATGTCTATAACATGTTTATACTTTGTTTACACCACATGCGGCACTCTCTATCGGCTCGTCTCTACACTGCACTACAAGCAGTAGTAGTCGAATTGCCTGGATGTCAATAATACGGCACTTTCACACGAATAATTGGAGATTTTTAACACATAGAAACAACAGATTATCTCCTAATTTCTTGGGGGGAATCTTCAAATCTTCGTATTTTATATTGATTTTAATCAGGAACATATGAAAATTCCCCCCAAACTGTGAAAAACACCCCAAAAATTCTGATGGCGCAAGTTGCGCCATCAAACCATGCTGTGGGCACCCCTGCTCACGGCTACCGGTTGCCAGTCTGGGACACGGCGGGTCCATAAGTGGTGGATAATGGGAACGCTCTCGAAAAAAATCAGGATAATTTGTAAAAGAGAGTTAAGGGACATTAAGTCTAAAGTCCCTCCCGAACCAAAACTGGCATTTCAGACTAATCTAAATTTACGGGGTATAGGCGTTATGGTAGGGCTGATGGGGGGAGGGAGTAATCAGCTGGCAGGGGTATGAAAAGGAGCGCTACTCTTCGTTGTGCCTAAGGCGCTGGCAGGGTGTAAAACGGGCCAGGGTACAGCAACGGTTTTAGATGAACCTGTAACGTGACATGGAACAGTAGCAAAACCTCGTGGTCTTTATTAAATCCATAAAGACATTTAGTTGTAAATGCTACAGTTAATGAAGACATAACTTCCTCTGCTCAAACCAGGTTCGTCAAAACTATATTATTTTAATACAATTAAGTAATTGTAGGCAAAACTGTGCACCTTTAAAATCTCTGTAATTAATTAAGTTTACTGTGTTCACCTAAAAACTCTTTAAGTATTGGTTCTAAGACATATTATTAATGTTAAAACAAAAACTATATTCTCTGATTGCCTTGTAAACGTTTGCCAATCTGTAAAGAATTTAAAAAAAGCCTAAATCTTACATAACTAGGCTAATCAGACTGTAACAATGTGTTCACTTAAAAACTCTTTAAGTATTGGATCTAAGACAAATTATTGGTGTTAAAAACAAAACTTATATCCTGTACATTGTCTTGTAAATGTTTTTACAAGCTTTATATATATATATAAAAAAAAACACAAGTCTTACAATTTTAGACTAACCACCTAATTGCTACAAAAATGTTTTTATTTTGAGAAACCAAACGAAACATTAGTTCTCAGACAAGTAATATTATTCTATATTACATTATTTAAAGTCTAGTGATATTTTGCTAACTTCTTGATAAACTTTCAACACAAAGAGCTACTTGTAACCAGGCCCGTTTTACATCCTGCCAGTGCCCTAGGCACAACGAAGAGTAGCGCCCCTTTTCATACCCCTGCCAGCTGATTACGCCCCCCCACCAGCCCTACCATAACGCCTATACCCCGTAAATTTAGATTTAGTCTGAAATGCCAGTTTTTGTTCGGGAGGGACTTTAGACTTAATGTCCCTTAACAAATTATTCTGATTTTTTTCGAGAGCGTTCCCATTATACACCACCTATGGGACCCACCGTGTCCCGGACTGGCAACCGGTAGCCGTTAGGTATCTACTGGCCTCCGGTGGGAATGCGTAGAACATACCTCACGGCATCACGGACCACCCACCCTCCCTTCTTTACATTTGAAAGATTGACATTATTTACAGTATTCGTTTAATCACATTTTGACATTTTCTTTGTTGGCTTACCACTAGACTGACTACAGATTCATACAATAGCTTTTTTCTGGTTTTCCGTGTTGCAAAGTCGTCAATAATGTTTTTGTAGTCTAATTTTAAAGTAATGTCGTTTTGGGTGCACATCAACAATAAGCCATTAAGATTTTCATCAACCATCGACGATCTAATTTCTGACTTCACTCTTTTCAAAGCTGAAAAGCTACGTTCAGCTGTGCAGTTCGTCACAGGTAAGGTTAGATATATCCTGAGAGCGACCTCCAAATTGGGGAAAGTGCTCTCTAATTTGTTTGATTTTATGTAGGCGTACATTTCTTTGATCTTAGAAAAGTTCTCCAAAACCATGTATTTTTTGAATTGGTTACATTCCTGGGCAAAGTCTTGCCCATCAATATCGTTCTTGTATACTTCTCCTAACAGTTCAGCTTCACAAGCCACCTCTTTGGAATTTTTCTTTTCTAGATTTTGTATGATCTTAAATCTTGTGTTGAGATTTTTATTATAGGCCTTCCTTCTTATGTTGAGCTGTGAAGCCATGTTGTCAACAATGGCAACAAACACTCCAGTGCGAAATCTTTCTCGAGGAGAAAACTTTCTTTTTCTTACTTTGTCGTATACAGCTTCTTCTTTTTCTGCAAGTTTCAATGCTTTGGACTCGAAATCATCAAATAAATCTCTCTTTTCACTCAAAAACGAGGATAGTGTTTCAAGTTCCTTTGTAGCACCAAATAGGTTTAAATCTCGATTTTGAAGAGTCTTACTTGTTTTATCAACTCTCTCGAGAATTTCGTCCCAAATCACAGTTAATAACGTGGTTTGGAAATCTCCAAGTGTTTTTAGAAACCCAGCGGCTGTAAATTGTGTTGCTGGTGTCTGAGTATCGTCATTATTTAGCTCTTCAAGAGCATCTTTCAATTCATGTTTTTTTTTTGTTTTTCCATTCTTTGCGCCCCTCCAAAAATGCCAATTGCCTAGCGCCCTAGGTACGTGCCTATTCGGTAAAACGGGTATGCTTGTAATATTGAAAGGAATATAGTTTAATTTACACCTTTTGGTTTTTAAATAGCTTTGCTGGTTCAAGAGTTATAAAGAAAAATGAAACTCCAATTATGAGAAGTTAACATCCACCTAGTGTCTTCATAAACTTTAAGAAGATTACCAGCTTTTCTTCAAAAACTGCAGCTAAGTGTTATGAATTTGGAACTGTCAAAGAGATATTTATTTTCATTATAAACTATAATGAAGCAAATGTATTAACGAATTAATTAGTTATTTTATTTTTAAATTGAAGCTATTGGTTGGGATTGAGCTAGCATTTTTGATCTGACAACCCCAAAGGGTATTTCTAAATTTTAAAAAAATATTTTTTTTACTAATCGAAATAGTGGCGTCACGACTTAAATTAAATTTATTTATTATTATTTTATTTTTATTAATATTAATAAGTTGGCCAACAAAACTTATTCTATTATTATTTCATTTGAATTTCGGTACTGTATTTGTTAAACCTCTGTTTGTTAAATCTTACAATCTGTTTAAAACTTAACATTTGTTAAATCTTGGTACCTTATCGTTGTAAATTTATGGTGTTATGTAACACAGAGGTTCTCAAAGTCCAGGCCACCACGGACCCCCACCTGAAAACTTGCCAACTTTGCGGACCCCCCCCAATTTATATGATACATTTCAATCTTATTTCCTAATATGTACTTACCAAGAATTCTATATACTTATTCAGTTTTCTATATATGTTTTAGAACTACTGTCTATTTCATTACTTAACACTATTATTTTGGGCTGTGTTAGTCAAAATTAATTTAAAAATCAATACCTAGGAATAAATGTTATCAAATTCCAAATGTTCTTAAAGGTTTACTAGTAATAACGAACTTATTGGTGTTTGTGAACAAAACATTGTTAGCCTCGTTAAAGTGCTGATATCATTCTTCATATGAGTTGTACAACAAAGACGTATTAGGATTTTAAATGACAAAACGGAAATGCTCAAACGTGTTTAATTACACAAAAAGTAAGAAAGTAAAACATAGGCTAGTAACTTATGAACATAGTTATCTATAATATTTATCAAGTCTCCTTTCACAAATCATTGTGTCATCGTCTCTTGAGTTTTCACAGATAAATCAATGGGACGAATGAAGTTGTTTCTTCGATTTGATAATATCCAAGGTGTTGGGGAGAATTGTTGAAATCTTCAACCTCAATGCTGGTTCAATATTCTTAAGTCGATTTCTTTAAACACTTTTTATGTTACAAAGTGTAGAAAATGTTTGCTCACACAAATAAGTTGTACAAAAAGGGACAAGATGTTTGAGTGCTTCGTTAGCTAAATCTTTGAATTCAGACTGGACAAGAAACCAAAAATGACAAAAATCATTTTCTTCTTTGTAGATAACTTCCCAAATCCCACTGCAAGATAACTCTACTAATTCATCTTGCTTACCTTCAGAGAGACTTGAAAGACTAGCAATATCTCTTTTTTTAAATGGGTATCTCATCCAGTCATTATTGGTATCTGGTTCAGGAAAGTACTTTCTCAATGCATTTGACAAAACTATCATGTGTTCAACAATTATGTCTTGGACTTCAGAGGGAAGACTTTCTTCAGATGTCGTTAGAAAATGTTGTAAAACAGGCAAGGCAGTGTAGGACTTTTTTGCAACTCGACCTGCCCACAGTTTCAGCTTTTCAATCATTGCTTCGATTTTTTCTTCTACAAGGAATACATTGATATCAGCTCCTTGTAGCTTCAAGTTTAAAGCATTCAAATGGGTAAATATATCAGCCAAATACGCAATTTTGCAGAGCCAAGAGAAGTCATTAAGCTTTTCTCGTAGAGTAAATTTTTCATGTTTTGTTTCCAAGAAAAATAATCTCACTTCATCAGCAAGTTCGAAAAAACACGTGAGAACGTTTCCTCGAGAAAGCCAGCGCACCTCTGTGTGTAAAAACAGCTGTTCGTGGTCACTTCCCATTTCCTGACAAAGCAAGGTAAAAAAGCGCGAGTTCAAGGGTCGTGACTTTATGTAGTTAACAATTTTAATAAGTTCATCAAATACAGTTTTCAATTCTAGTGAAATTTTAACTTATTTTCTACTTTTTAGCAGGCTAGCACCGCGGACCCCCTGATACAAGCTCGCGGACCCCACTTTGAGAAACTCTAATGTAACATCAAGTTTACTTTCAATGTAAAACTTAAAACAAAACAAATTTCAGGGTTTACACAAAAATATAATAAAACATGATGATCAATTTTATCATGAATAAATAGGCATATCATTTCTAGGATAGAACCAAATTCATTTTGAGTTACAGATATAATATGTATGTATGTATGTATTTACGTTGGTGTTGCTGTTTGTAAGCGCACAATTTTGGCTAGGAAAAGGTTTCACAAATATAATTTCAACTCAATTTCTTTTAGTGGCATTTTCACGTGGTTGCACCGTGTCCTCTCTTATCGATCCTTACACTTTTTTATGAAACATTGCCACTAGAGGAAAGCGGTGTAACATTTTGGTAGCAGAGCGTGGTTATTGTCAAAAACAAAATTCAGAAGTGGTTTCGAAAAACAAATCATCATAAATTTTTTTTAATATCACTGTTCTCTGGAAATAGGCCTTCTGCCAAACACAAACAGACAAAAGTCAAGAAAAAATAAATAAAAAATCTTAACAAAAAAAAAAACAAAAATCTGTTGGCTTGTTCATACAATAGTCTTTTACCTTTTTGTATCTCATCTTACATCACACCTTTGCTGAAATTTCACTACATCACTGACCTTACAAAATCAAAATGGCTACTCCGATATGTAGACTTTCTCAAGATAACCGAACTGGCTTTCGAGGTTGAGGTTAGGGGAGGCAAGAGGGATACAGTGGTTAACATAAGTGCGGCTCTGAGAAGATTTTTGTCACAGGGACTCACCGATCCGGGGGTCGAGGGTTTCACTCGTGATGGGCTGTCTCGCCAACTAGACTTGGCTAAGGATTCCTTGTTCGCTCTCCATGATGACCTGGAGAATTTGGAACCCGAAAGGGGACCAAGAACCAACAAGTTTAAGGCGAGGCTGTCCATTTTTTGGTGGAGCCTATATCTCTTAAATCGTGTTATCCGAAAAAATGGAATTTCAAAATAATGATATCTCTGCCATAGCAAAAACGCTGCAGGACAATTTTGTAGTGGTTAAAGAGAAGTTTAAAGTTTTTGAGTCGACTTTGCCAACGTTAAGAGTGACTTAACCTCCTGCCTCTCCTGTTTCGGTCTCAACGGTCAGTATCAGCCAAATTGCACATACCTCTGTGAATCCTGATTTTGCCACCACACCCCGTTGCACAAGTGGTTTCACCACTAAGTTTTCGTAACTCTATTTATAATAAGCTGAGTCATCCGGCTGAAAAAGATGATTTCCACTCTGCCTAGCGTTATCCTAGAGTCAATACCGTTATCCTAGAGGGGTTATCTCCCCCCTGGTTGACAACAGCATTCTGCTTATGTAAAATGTGAAGGTGGTTTTTCCCCACCTAACATGACATCATCGAGGAAATAAAAAATGCCAATCAAGCTGCAGACCGTGTATCTGGAGATGAGGATGTCGATTATTTATTTAGAGGACCAGGAACAACCAATCCGGAGTGTGGCAAAATCATCCAATTATGTTCATTAGCTCAGGTTATTTTTTAAAAAATCAATATGCCATAACTGATTATATTTTTAATCACTAAATCATTTGTACAAATTTCTTTTGAGTGAAAAATCAAATCAAGGGAGCAATCTACGATGTACGACTTTCTTTAACAGTCAATAAATATAATTTCTCTATAAATATTTAACAGTACTTGATTTTTTCCTCAGTGCACTCTACAGTTTAGTATATAACTCATTAAATTGTTTATTTTATCGTAGAAAAACAGGTTTTTGTTAATTTATGCATAATATTGAACATTTTTTGTAACCTTTTTTATTTAATCCGAACTTTTTATGGGTTCTTTAAGGTTTTAATTATTTAAAACTTAACATAAATTGCACATAAAGGTATATTGTGTTAGGATATAATCAGAAATCAGTTGGTAAGACTTAAAATATAAAATAATACCAATTTATTGTACAGACTTAATACTAGAAGAAGAACAAGTCAAAATTACACAAATTGTCTTTTAATTGGAATAGGAATCACAAATTGAGCATGTTGTTTGGTAAGCACACATTTCTTCACCTCCCAGTTACCTCCTACAATGATTTCTACATAAACAATTCCCATCGTATTAGGAAGTTCTGTTTCTTCATCTTCTGTCACTTCATTCTTTTCAACGGTTGAAGAACCCTTGATGGTTGTCTCAGATGTCTCTGTTTCATGCAATAAGTTATCTGATGTAGTGTTATTAAACATGACTGGTACTGCATTGTGTTTTAATTTCAAAGGGAACGGTTTTGGTCTGCAAAATAAAATTTCATATCTGAACATTACATTACACATTAAAAAGAAGTTGAGTATAAGTCACGAGAAAAATAAACGGTATCAGGAAACTGACACATACTTTCTCCCTCATTATAGAAACTTAATAAATAAATACTATTACCAATTTATTGTGATTTTTTTATTTTTAACAGTCATTTTCCCATAAAAATCCATAAAATAATGGAAAAATCTACTTTTCTCAAAAACGGCTCGAACGATTTTGATTAAAATTTTACAGTTTATAGTACTTTAGGTCCCTAATAAACTGTAAAATTTTAATCAAAATCGTTAGAGCCGTTTTTGAGAAAAGTTAATTTTTCCGATATTTTATGGGTTTTTATGGGAAAATTACCCTTAAAAATAAAAAATTCACAAAAATGAAAAAAATGCCTGGAGATACCGTGGATTAGTACCTCCATACCAAATTTCATCAAAATCGGACGACTGGTTTAGGCTCTAGGTCTGATAACATCCACACAGACACACAGACACACATACAGACACACACACAGACATCACTCCGAAAACCACTTTTTTAGGTTCAGGGGAACCCAAAACGGATATTTCCACCAAAAACTCAAACTCGAAAATTTTGACGAATACAATACTTTCTCCATATACTATGGTATAGGGGGAGAAAGTAAAAATGATATGAGTGAAGCAGAGTTAGTTTAGGGAAGGTTTACATTAAATAGTTAACGTCATACATTTTTATGTCTACATAATATCAAATCAAAGTCTACAAAGTTAGAGAAAAAGATGGTCAGGAAATAAATAAAAAATTTGTGACGTCATGAAATCTTCCTTTATAATGGATCTAAAAAGAATGCTCTAGTATGCCGTAACCTAGACTACTGTAGTATTTTTTCACAAGAAAGTCTAAAATTTGTATACCGTTTGTTGGGACCTGTGTCCTTTTTTCAACTGGTGCATCCAATTCTTCTTCTTCAGTTCTAACATGTTACAATGGCTAACAAGAAGTGTTTGTTTACTAAAGTTTGGCTGGACAGTAACAGGTTTAAATGATATTAGGCCTACTCATGATAGTAGGCGTTACCTACTAAGATTACCTTTCGATAATGATGAAAATATTTACTTTTTAAATTCTGTTTAGGTATTTGTATTTTTTAATAAGTAAACGAGAAAGGAAAGAAAATAATGTGGAAATAAAACCATGCCAACTATGAGGAATGTGGAAATTGAGATTTCTTCTTTGGAAAGATATAGTATTAGGGAATCCAATTCAAGGCCGATTTACCCGTTCGGCAATCCCAGATTGTAAAGTGACAGTCCCGGGATTAGGACATTTTTACATTTTAAGGTATTTTGACCGGTACAAGTACTGTTTAATCAAGAGAATAATATATTTTCTAAATAAATGACATAATTCATTGATTTATAAATAGTGAACTAAATAAACAATCAAAAAAATTACTTGAATAAACAATAGTATAATATTAATCCGGTAGTTGGATGCACTTAGTAGACAGACGTCTGTGATTATTGTTTACGCGATGGTGATGTCATCATTCCTTATCTTAGCTTGCTTCTGACCAACTTTCTATTGTGTCTAACTTTACCCTACCCGCCTTACCCCGCTCTCACACATCTCCTTTAGTTTTTGTGATAGTATCAGTATCATAGTTTTATTCAGTATTAATTAAACCCTCGCTCTTAAAATGTTGTGTGTGTCATACTGCATATCGTTTGTTTAGTTTTGGCTTTGTGCGATCCGGCTTGTTTATTTTTTTTATACAAGTGAAATGCTAAATAAATATGGATTAAATAATATGGATTATTTAGTTATATTAATGATAACTATACAAATAATACTACATCATAACTACATGCTTTTAGGCCTTTTATCAGTCTAGTTGGAATTTGACCAATCCCGGGATTCGTTTTTGCGGTCCCGATTTCAAAAATTTTGTCCTTGATTGGATACCCTATATAGTATGCAATGAGTTAACTTATTTTTGTTGGTCAAGAAATTTCTGAAAGCAGGTCAGGGCAACCTATGTCAAGAATTTCTGTTGACATTCGGAATAAACTACGTAAGGTAATTAAACTTAAATTTGATGACTTTTAACATCGATTTATTTAATAGCTTTAAAGGACTCTTTATTTTTCTTTCATTTTTCTCAGAAACAGCTGTGTGTTGCTTGTTTAACAATCAGTGGAATGTATAGTTTCAGAAACTGTACAGAAAATTTTTATGGTTTACTAGCATTTATGTAAAAATTCAGTCATCACTTGTGGGATCTACAATGTTAAACGGCCACCAATTCTGACGCATTAACCTTTGAGGTCTGGTTTATGGTATTGTTTTAAGAAAAAAGAAGATACGGTATTTCAAATGATGTAGACATAGGCTATTACTAAAGATTTTCTTTTGACTCCTGGTAAGCCGTGTTACATTAATTAACTCAATAATAATATCATAAGTTTTGTAAATCTGGCTTGTTTTGTTAACCCTAGAAGTGGCATGGTTAAAGCTAAATTGAAAAGCCCGTTTATAGCGTTTTGCAAGCATACTTTTGTAGAAGAAACTTCAAAGAATTCAAATATGCCACTAAAAATTAGTTTCTTTTGAAATTGTAAAAGTTATTAGCTTAGAAAACAAAAAATGTTTAGTAACGGAAGGAAAAAACAACTTTATGCCTACATAAAAAATAGTAAAACATTTTTGTAATTTTTTTCAAAATACACAAAAGTTTTATAATTTAGTTCTAAATAGAAATATGTAAAAATATATTTCAATTTCACAATTGTTTAGTTCAAACTAACACTTTCAACGTTTTTACCACATAACCTGCAAATCATGACTAAGTTCAAAGTGACTAGGCCTAAACATTTTTTACTTCAAACAATGATTTTTTTATACCCAAAATTCGAGAATGAAAAGTAGAATCGAATAGCATTCTACCCAGTTTCAAATAACTTTACATTTTGTAATGAAAAATCAAAATATCAAATCGGCAATTTAACCTAAAACCTAATTTCTAGGCTTTCTTATTTCTTCACTTACCGTTTTATTAATACATCGTTATAAGCCTAATTTCACTCAAACACAATCTACACTTATTTATTTATAACTAAAACACAATATAACACTATTTTATAAACTGTAAAAAAAGACTGTTAGAATCGATTCTAAACAGGCTTGTGTATTGGCCAAATCTATGACCAATTACAAACTTTTACCGTATATCCTGTAGAACAGCTGTTTTCAAAGTAACATGTGATTTGAAGGCACGGTATTAAAGAGAATCGTATGCTGAATTCAATGCTGTTATGATCTTCTTCATAAATGACTTCTGTGAGGAGTTGCAGACCGGTGAAAATGAGACAAAAACTTGACAGTAGACAGTATACGGGGTTCATTGACGCGTGAATCACAGCTGATTTACGTACTAAAATTTTGAAACGGTGATTACGTATGTAAATATATGTTCTACGAAGAAGCTGTAAATACAAAAACTATAGTTTAATTCATTACCTTTCCAACGGTACCGATTTTATTATGATTAAATGATTTGGAGTGGATTAAATTATCGATTATGCAAATTCTCGCTAAGGTTCGAGAGGGTTGCGTTTGCCCCCGAGAGACTGCAGTCTGCCACTTTGAGGGTTAAATCTCTGGACTTATTTACTTAACACCCAGTACATTATATTTTGTAAACATTATTTTACTAACCTGAATAAGTAATCATTTGGATTAAAATGTAAACTGCACAATACAGATCTTTTGGAAGGGTCATAACCTGTCATGTTCATTGCACTTAACCATTTCTTAAGCAATTGTGGTTTCTTCAATGGGAATCTGTAACACAGAAATGTACCTTTAAATTTTTATAAAAGTAAAAAAACATTGATCCACAACAAAAGATTCATAAAAATCCATTCTAAAATCTTATCAAATTTAAAAGTCAAACAGAACAAAAATGTGTAGGCCTAGTCTTCATTCCAGATCATAGTTCAATAAAAAACTGATTAAAACTGATATTTATTTGCATGCTAAGAGGAGGAATTAATGGGAAATCTATCTGTAGGCCTAATGTTTTATGCAACATGATAACGTAAGTGTAGCTTTCAATTTTTACATGTGTTGAGCACATGATACTAAGTGAGAATACAAGTCTTGTCACTAGCTAAAACATCAAACTAGGTTTGATTAGTGAGATTAGGATGGTGTGACAATTAATTTTGTTTTCATTGCAACAAATGCCAAGACATCCATTGCCGTGGCATTAAAAGTCACTTAAAAACAAACCATAAATAGTTAAATAACATAATGTGTGAATGTTTCAAATCAGCTACTATCACTTCTAAAAACATTATTAAGAAATATTACTATTAGGTATAACAAAGTCCAAGTTCTTTTTGTGTGTGATAGGCTACACCTAGGCCCAATATGGTTTTATTAAACTTTGATTAGTTTGTGTTTTATTAGGATGTAGAACGCTACACTACACAGGCTATGCAGACTAACTGTAAAATGTATTAACTTCATTATGTGATATCTTTGATGTTTTGATTATTATATATTTTGACTATGGTCACACAGATTTTGTACTTGTTCTGTCATATAGATGAAATGAAACTTCAAAATTTTAAAGCTTCTGTAATGTATCATTCTGAAAAATATTTGTTTGTATGAGTATTGCTTTTGTATTTGTTTATTGATTGTTATAGTGTAAGCTTATCTCTTTGTGCACTATCTATAGACCCCTACTAATACTAATATTATAAAGAGGTAAAATTTGTTTGTTTGTATGTAAGGGGTAATCTCTGGAAGTAGGCCTACCTGTACTGAACAGACTAAAAAAATAGTTTTATTTATAAAAAGCTACACTATCCCTAAGTAACATAGGCTATAATTCGTTTTGATAATAAATTTTTTTATTTAAATATTTGTAAATTTAGTTGGAAAAAAAAATCTTAGGTTAGGCCTAGACTGATGAACCAACACATATTTCTTGAATGTATTTACATTCATTACCATAGCAACCAATTGAATAAAATAACAGATAAAACAGCTGTTTGCTCTAATATTTCCATTAACAGCTGATATCAAACTTTGGCGCAACTATTTGTATTTCTATATTTTAGGTTAGTTTTTTATTAAAGCGTAGACCTGAGCCTTACTGGTTCTTTTAACCTTTATTATGACTATAAATAACTATTGAGCTTGACTTGTGAGAAAGTAACTAGATAAAATAAAATCTGAACACAAAATCTCACAATAAATATGTTTAACCTCAATAACGTTTCAACGACAATGTCGCCATCCTCAGTGATGCACGGGCTACAGTAACCACTATAACACAAATTATTATTTTATTATAACTGGTGTTATAAGATATACGAAATAATTTGATTAGAACATTGACATTATTTACAATCTTAGCTTTGGGTTTATTACTAATCCTACACCTGTATTATAAAGAAAACATAACATGAATATGTGTATAGAAGGTTCCAACAGGGTCAGCGTGTGGAGCACGCAGTGGTTTCCCCTATAGTATTTATATAATTTATATACATAGGCTATCCACATTTTTGACTTGTAGAGTGCAAAATGTAAAGTTTGTTAAAAAGGATAAATAAACTGAAATTGATACTGGACAAAGAAGAGGGTTTTGGTGTCTAATACACTAAATCTAAACTTTCATTTTCTCTTAGTAGGCTATTGTTATAAGAATACAAAAAGGGTTAAGCTAAGGTTGCCATAGACTAATGATAAAGCCTTAGGCTATTGTGTTATTTTTGTTTGTTGTTATTTAATTGATGCTAACCAATTTAACAAGAATGTAGGCTATGATCATTTAGCTCTAAGTTTGTGTTCTTTACATTTGGAGTCTATTCTTAAGAATTAGTTTTAAGATTTAAGTGAAGTTTTACCTGGACATATTAACTTTTGTTTAGTAATTATCTTGTTTGAAATACTTTTAGTTTGAGAGTGTCAGGCACTGATAATAAGTTTTAAATTTAACCTGAAGGGTTTAGATTTAACTTAAAGGTAGCAGGAGATGACAACCCTATCTGTTTTTTTGTTTTTAAGTTTGGAAAGCTACTTTTTACTTCCGCAATTCTTACTTTACTGAGGAAATGGTTTCACTACATTCCTAGAAGCAGTTATATATAGGCCTAAAGGTATGGTTTTAAGGCGGTTAACTGAAATATATTAACAATAAAATTGCAAACCTAGCCTCTATTAACTGAAAACAGTGACTTAAAATCACTGATCAGCCTCGACCTTACTGATTATGAAAAGAAGAACATAGGGTACCCTGTAATGAATTAACATGAGTAATCAATTAATATATTTATATAGGCCTAACAGCCTACTTTTAGTTTTCACCACACACTTTATAAAACTTTTCTCCTACTAGGCTATTTACTTTTTCTGGAGTTGTAAACGAAAAATTAAGTTAGGTCATACCGCTCACTGTCTTATGCTAAAAAGTTATGTATTATGGCTTACTGTTCGAATTGTAAGTGATAGCAGTCCAATGTACTTGGGCAACCAGGAGCACTGCATGATGTAACCATGATAAGTTAAGTTGAAATATTATATAAATGTAAAACAGAAATCACAGCTATACGGTGCAACCTAACAAGTCAACGGAAGAAAGAACAATGACAAGTTTACAACTAATGGCGGTCAGTCCAGTCGGCGTCACGGCGTGGGTCGGCCTGTCACGTGTTTCCGTTTGACCAAAGGTCACAAGCACAGAGCCGACGGGTTTCTCTAATACCAGCCACCTAAATCTCATACGCATGACACGCAAAATATAACTAAATAGGCTAACATTTTATATTTTTAGGCAAACCATTCGCTTTGATAGGCATCTTGAGTTCCAGAACCACTTTTTGAAGACGCGTTTTCTTTCTTCAATTCTCAGTTGAGAGTTGAAGTGGCTCTTTAGATATTTCCTCTTTACCAACGGAAAGAAAACTGCTATTTTTAACAAGTTGTCGTGTTTGACTTTTTTATAGTCTTACAATTTGGCATTCAATAAACGAGTACATTTCTAACAATTTAATTACGTTATCATCCGTCCACTCACTTCTTGGTTTAAACAAATCAATGAGCACTCACATATTGAGCAAAAACGCTACTATTCTCAAAAAAAAAGAAAGATTTCTTGTGTTCAGCACGTTTCTACCTACTCGGCATTTCCTTTCCTGACCGAGTTGATTCGGTTCGGGTTGAATTCGGCATGCCAATCGGTACGTTTTCACTCACTCGGCAAGGCACGCACATTAGGAAAATACTGTATCCTATTACTTTAAATGAGCAATTCTTGTATCTATCTTTGTTTGTATCTGTCGCGGATCTCGAAAATGGCTCTAACGAATTCAAAGAAATTTTGTATTTAGGTGTAGTTTTGATTTTTAAGTACACCCATATAGTTGTATTTCCTGTAAAAACGCAATTTTTTGAGAAAATCTAATTTAAAAGTTGAACAATTTTAACATAGGCTTTTATGGGTTGCCATGTTGGTTACAAAATAACAACAAAATAGTAAATAAAGCAATCAAAACAGCTGTTTATAAACTAGCCATAGGATTGAGTATTATCCAAAATCAGCTGTTCATGAGATAGTTTTTAATAACTGTTAAAAAAACAAGCTAATTTATACTGTTTTAGCACGTTATAATTACAATAAATTGGGCCTGATTTAACAATTTATTTTGTAAAAAAAAAGTAAACTTGGCCAAAATGGATAAGTTCTAATAGTAAATTTTGTAATATAGGCCTGGCTCATTTCTGAAACATAGTATTGAGGTTATGTTTACTAGCCTACTGTATATTATTTAGGCCTGGATTCAAAAGTTTAGTTGACAGAAGATAGTAGAACTAGGACTAAAATCGTAATGAAAACCTCTCACGTTTCTAAATAATCTTGTAATTACTGTTAATATATTTAAGCCTGGTTTCATAATTTTACAAATCAATGTACAAACGAGCCAAAGATTAAAGAATTTTCCAACTGCGAGCGAAGCGAAGCAGCCTTCTGAGGCCAAAGGCCGAGGCGGGGTTGGGACGCAAAGCGTCCAGGGGCAGAGCCCCTAGTATAAACTTAACTACCGGTACCTATATTACCAAATGATTCCCACACTGGCATAGTTTTGATCGTTAGATTATAGTACTATGTTATTAACACACAAAAATGTATATACATTGCTGCCAAATGATTATAACTTTTCTTTTCCTTCTCTCTTGACTCTTTAATATAGATTATCTTTATTTTTGATATATCTAACAATAATCCTGTCGGTATTTAATTCTAAGTTTGTATTGTTAAAGTTTAGACTTTATTTTGTGAAGTAGTTTAGGAGTTTTATGTGGATCTAAAGGATTTTATTTATATTTTGTTTGGTATTTTCCGTTTTGGGTTTAGCCTATCAGACCTATAATTTAACTACTTTATTAATTTTAACCCTTAATGGGTCAACATGGCTCTGACAGACCCGAGATTTTTTTATTTTACACGTTTTGAACGACCCAAACCTGAAATGTAGTTGTTTCCATTAAAAAAAATATATAATAGTTATGAAAAAAAAGTTGTATTCGGGTCTGTCAGACCCATGTTGACCATGTACATAACTTTTTTGAAAAACATAGTGATTTTGTTTTTTCCTTTTGTTTTAGATTAATAAACGAGTATGACAGCTAGAAATAGGTTAAGCCTTCAGAGGTCACATTATTTTTTCAATGTGAGAACTCGTATGCGGTCTAAAACACCGCGTATGGAAAACACATTATGCAAGACTCAGATCATGTTATGAAAAAAACTAATTAAATAGATATTTATAAAAAAATATAGATAAAATATAATGTTTATATAAAAAACCTTATTAAACTGTTTTTAATATGTGTTAATGACACATATTAAAACCCATTATTCCCTCTGCCTGCAGTCCTTTTTGGGAAATAATTCCATTTTGTTTTTCCATCTTTCCGGATGTATTAAAGTTGTTGTGTTTTCGAGTCTTCTTTATCGGATTCACCAGACTGGTCAGTTTCTGAATTATGATCACTGTACAACAAATTATCTTCGTCATCATCGTGCTCCTCGTCCAAATCACACACTATTACGTTTTCATTACAAAATAGCCTTCTCCTAGCCATGTCCCTTTCTCGTTGTAGAATCTCATTAGTTTCTTCCTCTTTTTCTACACTGTCCAACAAATTTAAAATCCGTCCTTGCTCCCTGTCTTCTATAATGATAAAAAACCCGAACTTAAAAAAAATTAATTCCATAACACAAACACACGCACGAGGTCTAAAAGACCGCAAACACTAGTAATGCGAGAAGTTGCACAGTGTGGAAAAGACCGTACCAAAACAAAACACTTCGTCAACTGTCGTGGAAGCACTGCCAAACTTTTATTGGAGTAGGAAGGGGTATAGTCGGAGAGCTGACGACGAATTTAGAGAAGGTATTTTGGGCAAGTTAAAATAACAAAAAACTAATATTTTATTATTTGGAGAATCTAGAATCCTGAGTCTGGCAGAGGGTTTGCGGTTATTTTGCTACTGCGCAACCTATGACATCTGTAAAAAAATAAATGAAAAAAATATGTTTTGGGCAACTTGAAATTTATTTAATCTTTAATTTTAGCATCTATTTAACTCAGAAATAAACATCCCAGACTTTTTTTGGGGTTTTAAAGTAAAACCAGACCCCCCCGAATATACATAATAATTATACCTAAAAAATATACTTTGGGCATTCTGAAATTTGTATAGCATGTTTATTAAATAACACGGTATTAAAAATACGTGTAAAGCGCCAGACGAATTAAACGGTTATTAATATTTCCCAGATGCGAATACAGATTTTAAATGAATGCGACAAAAAAGTCTTATGCGAAGCCATAAGTGCGAGAGAGATAGTTTATTAAGACCTGCCGGCAGCTGATGGGGCCTTAGCTCGAGTTTACCATATAACGCGGACTCTGTCCATGTAACAGAGTATTTTGGAGTAGTTATTTTTTTTTTTAAATTAACAAATATAGAATAAAGTTATAATAAAAATGCATTATTAAAATCCTTAGAAAAAGAAGACGTTTTAATTAAAGTATTTTGTATCTTAACTGGGATAATAGTTTAAAAATTAACATATTCAATTACTTTTTTCTATTTTTACTTTTATTAAACTAATATTTGAGTTTGACCTGTAGTTTCAGGTTATAAGCTAAATTTAACATCTCTAGTCATAGGTAAGTAAACAATTACCAATATTTCTGAACTAGCTGTATTGTTAAGTTTCCTTTTTTTCTAATTTCAATAATATTTGATTCCCGCTAAAATGATCGAGTTTTAGAGTTAGTTTGGCGTTTAGTTTCAGAATACAAGCAAAATACATCATAATATCTGGTCAGATGTAAGTAATTAATTATTCCTACTATATTATTAGTTTATATTTTACTCGTTAAAAAAATAATATCGATATTATTTGATATTGCCAATATCGATATTTTGTTTCGATAATATTGTGATATCGATATTAGAGCTTAATATCGAATATCGGAATATGTTGACAGACATCAAAATCAATTGAATATGTTAATTTTTAAACCTTATTTTGCATCTTCCTTGTATCAAAGGAGAAGCTAAAACTAGTAAATTTGAATACCAATACTTTTGATTACTCCTGCTATGATTTCTGAAATTACCCTGAGAACAAATCAAGAAATGGAAAAAAGAAAAGTATATGATGAAAACAGCTCATATTTTAGGAAGAAAGAAGAATATGAAGTACTTGGTCTGTATTATGCTGCCGGTATTCTAAGAGCTTCTAAACTAAATTTGGAAGACTTATCGTCACATGACTTTGGCATTGACTTATTCAGAGCTACCATGTCTCTAAAGTGGTTCAAGTTCCTCACATTGTACCTAAGATTTGACGATAAATCTACTAAAACAGAGAGAAGGGAAACGGACAAGTTTGCCCCGATTCGAGGTGTATGGGAAAACTTTGTAGCAAATTGTAAGATGTACTACAGCCCTCATGAGTACTTGACTATTGATGAGCAGCTAGTTGGATACCGTGGTTGCCAACTTTGCAAACACCAACTGCAGTCACGTATGAATATTCCTTAACTACACACTTCTGTGAAAAGTTCAATTAGTAAGGTTTTGAAACAAGACCCACATAACAACCAACCTGCAACCACAGCTCAACTGCCCGCCCAACCTGCGAATCAGAAGAG
>JAGFPH010004483.1:90998-104114 GCA_018207615.1 Philaenus spumarius | reverse complement strand
TTACATTCCCGTATCCCCAGAGTTTTATGTACATACTGTAATTGCATCTGAGCTATGCAAGGGCCAGCAGTCAAGAGCCGTTAAGTTAGTGATATGTAGGCTATTATACAGTCAGTGAGTTTACTGCTCTGATAGCAGGGCCGGATTAAAGTTTGGACACTCCTAGGCCCAAGAGTTGTTGGTGCCCCCTCTTCATAAATTATCCCTTCCTCAAGAAAATAATCTTTAGTAAGACAATTTATATATTATATTATAATAATAATTATCTTTATTTATTGAGGCGAAGTTATGACCATTGGGTCCTCTCTTCTACTTACCTCGAATTTAAAAATACATAAAAATTCGCATTACATACAAAAATTAATTACTTCTAAAACATAATGTATAAAAACTGAGAACTAAAAGTATACACATTTATCTCCTATGTAAAATAAAACTGAAAGCAAATTATGCTACTCTACAATACATACACATAAATAATAGTTAATAGTTGTTAAACATAAACATATAATAAAGTATAGTTATAGTTTGACTATTGTAGCCCGTGCGTCACTGAAGATGACGACTTTGTCGTTGAAACTAGTTTGAGTTAATAAACGTATTAGTTGTGAAATGTTGTGTTCTAAGTTTATTCTATCAAATATACATAAACACACTTACACTCTGAAACACACACACATTCCTTAAAGCAAAACCAGCCCGAGCTCCCGAAACTACCAAAAATTGTCGCAGAACCAACAACCCAAAGCCTTCTTGAACTGAACACGGTCATTGATGCATTTCAAACTCTCCGGCAATGAATTCCATAGCCTAGATGCTGTCACAGTGAAATATTTGTTAAGTACATCATTTCGGATCAATGGCATTATCATTATTATATACGTACTTCTAAGCTCTAGTGCACACTTAATATCGTAGTCGTTCATTTACATTCAGTCAAGCCAAAACAACGTCAGTTCTCCCACTTTCTAAATCAACTTCTTCTCCAGCCTGTGCTGGATTGGTTTTACAAGCTTCCATGAGTTTAGAAATGACAGAAGGTAAATTTTCAATGTTGTTTATATCGCCATTCACAATTCCACATTTAGCAATGCGAGTAAAAAGGACATTATTGTAGGAATCTGCTTTAAAATTTTGTCATTTCTTTTCGTTTTTTTTTTAAGTTTGATCCACTGATGTTGGTTTATGGCTCATTGACTGATTTTTTCGAGGAGAGTGGGCATGACTGCTATAAACATTATTAACATGGCGCTGGCGCCCCGGCTCGACTTGGAGCAAATCTGATAGCCAAGCGTACGGCTCTATCGAGTAGCGGCTTTCGGTAGACCCGAGTCACAAGCTCTACTCCACTGTGTACTCCTAGTCTGTATATTCAGGTTGGCCGATGAATGGGTGCAGCTATCTAGGGAATGAGTCACCTACTGAATGTGTTCCTACGAGGATACGTTTTTTTAGCAAACCATAATTTGACATTTTTAAATACTGATATTTGGAATCTACTAAAAAATCTCTGAAAAAATATACCAAACTTGACTTTCGTTTCACGACATTAAATATGGTAAATGGCAAAATTTAATGAGATACAAACAGATAACTTGTTTTGGTGGTTAATACTAATTTTAAAATCTAACATAGTCGTGTTAAGTATCATTTTTCATGTTGTTTCTAGTAGTTGATTCCAAATATATGTTTAAAATAGTCAAACTATGGTTAGCTCAAAAAGGTTTATCCTCGTAGGAACACAGCCAGTTGATGACTGATTTCAGGCGGCGCCGGCGAGGGATTATAAGGGTGGCCTCAGTCCCGGATCCATCGGCCAACCTGAAGTATACAGACAATAGTGTAACTAACTACTCATTGCAAAACTATATGAAACTGTAATCAACAATAATTAACTGTATAAACACAACTAAATGAAGAATTTTCCTAACTCATAAACATTTTCTTTGTTATTCAAACAAATATCTTTGTAGCTTGCTCCCCTAGGCCAGGGTATAATGGGCCCGGTGGTAGATCCAGCCCAAGGAGGGTAACACTAAAATCAAATACACGCAACGCTGTAAAGTATACCACTGTAATAACAATAACACAAATTGTGGATGTAGTTGTGTTTTTCTAAACAAAAATGTCTATACCAACATTCTAAAAAGATGTATTTATTTGTTCTTTTTACTTTCTCACTATGCTCAGTATAGAGAAAGTATAGTGATCGCAAAAAAATCGATGTTGAGATTTTGTGATGAAATATCGGTTTTGGGACCCCTGAGTCCAAAAAAGTGGTGTTTACAATATGTCTGTCTGTATGTATACAAAGCTAGAGAGAAAACTATTCGCTCGACTTCGAACAAATTTGCACCAAACATGTCAATTAGGCCTATATAGATGAACGAAAATGGATTTTGAAAGTTTTTGAAAAAAAACCACCTTTATGGCCAAAAACCCCGCAAAATATCAGTTACTATATTTTTATAAAAAAACGGCTCTAACGATTTTGATCAAATTTGGCTTATTTGTGCCCTTAAGGGTCGGTTATAGCTGTCGGCCATGTTGGCTGACACTCCATAACACCAATATTAAATTAAAATCCAAATTTTTCCTTTATGTTTTATCGGATAATTATGAACGATATGTCGTTTTAAAGCTATGGCCAATATGCATGCAAATGGCTTTTTCAAAACTAAGAAAAACATTTTGTTTAATATTTATTAACAATTTAATACATAGATTTTTATTATTTTTGTATGTTGTCACTATTAATTATAGCGAAAAACTATCAAGCCATTCGGATGAAGAATTTTGTCCTCAAGAGTTTGGTATTTTTAAAAAAACGCTATTTGAACAATTGCGGGTTTTAAATGGATTTAGGATGAGCAATGTTCGCGTAACCTACCGCCGCTACGCTGGAGTCGCAGGTTGCTTTCTGTTTTACTAGAGCCGACCGTTAATGTACCTTACCATATGCAGAAAACCTTATCTTTCTAAATATTCTTGTTTAGCTAATAATAATAGCTGATTTTTGTGGGTTTTTGGCCAAAAAGGGATTTTTTTCAAAAATTTTCTAAACCTCTTTTCGTGCATCTATACAGGCCTAATAGACATGTTTGTCCAAATTTGTTTGAAATCGATCGAATAGTTTTCTCTCTAGCTAATAATAATAATATTTATTAGTTAATCTTCTACTTTAATATCACCTCTCCTACCCCACCTACAGTTATGAAGTCACAGTGAATCTGTTTAATAATTTAAATATGTTTGTGAGAAAGTACGTGCCAGTTCCTGGTACCGTTTATTGTTTTGAGGTTAAGAAATGTGCTAAAAATACGTTTATTATGTAAAATTAAAATATTACTTGCCATAAGTACGGATGGATTGCGTGCTCGTAGTTTTGGAAACAATGTGTAAATATTGTCGTTTAATTTGATAATAATCTATTGTATGTTTTTGTTCTGTTTCAGGTATGCATTAAAGCCTCTTCGGATGTGAGTTGTAAGGTAATTTGGATTTACTTTATTAAATAGACATTCGAGGAAAATTTAAAATAGTAATATTCGTGTTTATCAATTTGCGGAAATTGCTACCTGTTATAAGTCCGTATAAATTGGGGGACTGCTTGAATCTTTTGCTTGGTTCATGAAGGTGACGCCATAGAAGTTTAAACCTCCGCATGCGGTATCTAGGAAGTACATAACATAACAATAACACTTTGACCTTTCAAACAATGTGATGTTAGTGTCAGGCAATTAACTATGCGTATCCTGCTGTACTGTTAGTAACGTGTCATCGTCTGTAACCAACGAGTAGACTGACTTTGCTATACCAAAACGTCTTAAGGAATATTATTGTTTTACAAGTAGCGACTCGGTATCTTATCTTCTAAAGCGAGAGATAATTGTCTGTCTGCTAAATGGATCTGGAATCTCCGTCTAAGGATTTTTGATTTTTTGATTTTATATGGGGCTTTTGGCCACGAGAAATCGATTGGAAATGGTCACCAGTCTGGGAAAATTCGTTTTCCACGTCTTTTTATTAAATTAAAAAGTGAAATTTGTCCATTTTAAACAATACAAAGCACAGCTGATGCAAATGTTTTCAATGTCATTACAATAATCATCTGTTTTCTTTTAAACGAAGCACAGCTGATGCAAATGTTTTCAACGCCATTACAATAATCATCTGTTTTCTTTTAAACTGTATTTCATTAGAGGTAAGCCTAATGTTGTATCTATTTATAGTTACCACGTCAACGAATACTTCTGCTAAATAAACATACCCTTTATTTAGTTGTTTAACGTTATAGGCCTAACCTAAACGATGTTCACGGAAATTTGCAATAATAGTTATTGACGTGAGCGAACTAGGCCCTGCTTATAATCGAGCTTTAGCTCGGTCTCCTGGTACTAGTCTTAAAGCGAAAGATTATTTTCTGAAATGTTTCGCGAGTCTATTGGAAACCTATGCAAAATCGAGTTTGTGTGTTTTAGGGCTTCAACCAACTATTAGGGAAATTGGTCTACTCACGAGATCTCTGAATGGCTGCTTCCGTGTACAAAATAATTCGACCACGCAGCTGAACCGCTGACGTGAGTTGAGCAATTTTCCAAAATTACGTTTATAGGCCTATGTGTTAGGATTTCAAGCAACAATTTGGGAAATAGGGTCTATTCACGACGGCGCTAGCTGCAAAATGGTTCGCACGCCATTCCGAATATTGGGAGTATCTTCAATACACAAAGTATTGCGTGCTTCGCACGCCATTTTGCATATTGGGAGTATCTTTAATACACATTGCATTGCGTGCTACGCACGCCAACCCCCGTATTGTAAGTATCTTCAATACACAATGCATTGCGTGCTTCGCTCGCCATTCCGCATATTGGGAGTATCTTCAACACAGAAAACGTTGCGTGCTTAACATTGCACGCCAACCCCCGTATTGGGAGAATCTTCACAAAAAAAAAAAAACAACATTGCGTGCTTCGCACGCCAACCCCACGGTAGAATCCACCGCATGGCTTTGAACCGGGTATTTCTATGGGATTTTACGTTTTGATCGATTTTGAGGGAACCAAGCGAGCTATAAGGTCGCGTAAAAGATCAAATTGTGCAGAATGACATGCTACATTTATATTTGTAGAAAAAACTCGAAAACAAATTTATTCTCGTTGGAAAAATCTAAAAAAATAGTTACTTCCGGTCAAGAAACGTGCTTCAGATTATTGGATTTTTTTGGTTAACGAACTCGTCCGACAGACACCCCAAAACGTGTTTTTGGGACCATGGTCGGTGCTCATTTACTACACTCGTCTATCCTGTGGCGATTCGCTAATTATTTGTATTCTCAATTTGTGATATATTACCTTGAAAATCTGTCATATCCAACACTAACATATACATATTGTACATGCTTGCACTTTTTAAATTGTCTTTTTATTGTTTTTGTTAAATCAGGCCCGATTTATTCTAATTCCAACGTACTAAAACAGTATAAATTGGCTTGTTTGTAAACAGCTGTTTTGATCCCTTTATTTACTATTCCGTTGTTATTTTGTAACCAACATGGCAACCCATAAGACCCTATGTTAAAATTTTTCAACTTTTAAACTAGATTTTCTCAAAAAATTGCGTTTTTACACGAAATACAACTATATGGGTGTACTTAAAAATCAAAACTACACCTAGATACAAAATTTCTTTGAATTCGTTAGAGCCGTTTTCGAGATCCGCGACGGATAAAAAGATACAAAGATAGATACAAGAATTGCTCATTTAAAGTAATAGGATACTAGGGGCTCTGCCCCTGGACGCTCCGCGTCCCAACCCCGCCTCGGCCTTCGGCCTCAAATAGCTGCTTCACTTCGCTCGCAGTTGGAAAATTTTACCTAATCTAAAAAAAAATGGTAGTTGTGAAGAATTATAATAAAACCTGATTCTAATAATTAGCCCAATTGGTGTTTTGGTTCATTGTAGGCCCACCCTAAAATTATGTTCAGTATTTGATCCAAATTAGCTGTTTTATATATAATAGGTTTGTAACAACCAATGTTTGAATTGAATTAAAATATAGTTAGCATTTTTCGTTGATTTTTGTTTGTGTTTGATTTTAGTTTGTCAATGTAACCTCAAAAAGGTAATACTCTTAAAATTTTCTAAGTAATGTTGCTATGGTAATGAAAGTAAACAAACATGATGTGTTGCTAAGTTTTTTATACGAACAGCTGTTTTTGTGCCCCTGATAAAATCAGCTGTTTTTGATAAAATAAATAGAAATCTTTCTTCCATAAGATTAACATTGAAACTTTGAGGGCCACTGGGGCGTAGCCCTAATGTCCTAGGACTTTGGTAAATGGCCTAAAACCTTCCCAGGGTTAACTTGTGTTACTATGCAAAATTTAAAAGCAATCGGATGAATGGTATACGAACAGAAAGTGGACAAAGAACCAAAAAAAAAAAACCCATAAGGAATACACAGCAGAAATTTGCATTTGATTATAACGTTTGTAAGGCGAAAGATACATGATTTGTAATGCTTGATGGCAAATCTGGGCGTGCATACCTTTAATTTAAGTCCTCAATTATGAAAATCGGTCGGGTAGAAGAGCCGAACGGACTCGGAAAAGAAAAACAGAATTTTTTTAATATATAAGATTGAATGATGATGACGATTTGTGCTGTCGACAGAAGTTCGGTTTGGTGCTGACGATTATGATAGTTATAAAATTCTATAAAAATTGTTTTATTTAATGTTTAAGAAATGCCAGTATAATTTATAGTGAAAGTAGTATCGATTTAAGTCGCCATCAGTCATATGTATATTACGATCATGTCAAGCAAAGCTACGGAAACCTGAGCGACAAATAATTACTATATTTTCTTTCCTTACAAAACAGTGGTGTTTAACGAACACAAAAATCCTATTCCAGACCGTTCTCTTCGGTTTTTACTTTCCTTACCCTATACTAGGTAAGGTAAGTATTGCGATCGACCCAAAAATTCGATGTCGAGTTTTCATAATATCTTTACGTTTCAAGGCCCCATGAGTCCAAAAATGCATTTTTGGCAATTGGTCTGTCTGTGTGTCTGTGTGTGTGTGTGTGTGTGTGTGTGTGTGTCCGGAGTGCACAGGGCAAACGGCTGGACGGATCGAACTGAAATTTACTGGATATCTTCAAACATGTAAACAATTAAACCCATGTAAATTTGAAGCAAATCGGAGGTGGTGTCTTACCGTGGGAGCAGTTTTTAGCACATTTTTGGTATTTACTCCAAATTCCCTCTAACGATTTTGATTAAACTTTGCTAACATACTCTACTCCGACCCCCTTAACACCCTATGTACGCGAAAGACCGTTAAAAATTCGTTGAAAAAAGTTATTACAAAAACCAAGTTATTTTGTTTTTATCTCTGAAATGGCTGCTCCTATCGACTTGAAAATGGCCTCATTCGATTCAGCGTCCAAAATAATGTCAAAAACGATACCCCACTCAACTTTTTCCATTTTTTCAAAAATTGCCCCCAAAAAGGGCGTTTTTGGGGGTAAAAATTTTTTTTTTAAACTAGCCGTATTTGGTATCAAATTTGACATTTTGTGAGGTTAGAAATCGATTGAGACCAAAATCAGGTCCGTGGGATTAACCGTTTTGAAGTTAGTACCGCTTTCTTCGAAACGGATACTCCTATTAACTCGAAAATGGTATCATCAATCTCTCGCTCGAGAAATTTGATAATTGATACAGCATCTATTTTGGTGAGGAAAGTTGTGTGATGTGCACACCAGATGTTTTTAAAACATCTTAAAACATAACGACTGCAAATTATTCTGGTTGGATTCTTTTTGGGGTTTTATCTGAAAAAATATATATTGGAGATTATTCTGCACATTTTTTTACACGACCTTTACACAGCCCGCCTGGTTCTCCCAAAATCGATCAAAACGTAAAATACCGTAAAAGTACCCTGTAATGTATACCTCGCGAAGGGAAGCAGTCTCCAAGGTCAAACAATCGAGAGGAACGGAGCAGCGCGTCAGCCGGGGGTGGAGGCTGAAATGGTAACTAATTCTACTAATATACGAATTTCTAATTAGCGAATTTCCATAGGAAAAATTAGCTATTGCAGTGGCCCTTATGATAAGACCCAAGGTAGGGAGTAGCAAATGAGCACCAATCATGGTCCCCAGAACACGTTTTGGGTGTCATTAAAATCATATATAAGTACAGTTCGAGCAAACTAGGAGTGCACTTGGCCTAATGGGCGAGTCATCCCTTCTACAGTCTACTTCTCCTTAAACCTGCCTTGGCGGTACAACCAATTCCACAAAAAAATAGGTCCACAAATAACATTTAACTGAGGAAATAGACAGCCCTCACATTCTTATAACTTTACGTAGTTGCTACACCATAATACTATCTTGTTTTAATCATACTGTATTATTTAAAGTTTAGTTAGGTTAAAGTTAGTTTTAGGTTTTGCATTCTTTTAACATTGTATTGTTAGTTGCCAGGTTGGTGAAAGTTAGTTAATACACATACGAAGTTTGTGTGGGAAAAGTAAATAGGATGATGTAACGGGAAGGGTATCTCAGGAAATACTTCCTGCCTTCCTGCTCTCTTTATTTGTCGATTCCAAGAACGCATTCTCCTCATAATTTTTAACACATGCGCAAAAGATTTGTCAACCCTTGGTTCACATATTTCCAGTATAAAAAACTAAAATAAACTAACCCGAATTCGTAAAATGTTTCTGAATATTTTAATTTATCATAATTCATAGAATCCGATCCTGTATTATAGCAGGATAAGGTTTTTTTGTGACACTTGTATATATTTATAAATAAAACAACTAATTTTTACACGTCCTGTTCACTAAGAAAAATGTGTTTATCACTTTTATTTACCGTTGCATTACAGTGACAAACTAGGGTGTACAGTGAAGAACGGAGGTCTATAATTTTTTATGGAGGTTGTACTGGTGACGTTGGACACAACAAACACAGCGTGGGGACTGGGCCTTACTTCCCCTCTCGGGGTGCATTGCCGGCGTGAGGAATCTGTATATATGTGTTCGCACACTAGAGGCCGCATTTTAAGTTCGATTTGGTTCAAATTTGGTACACACGTTGGTCGTCTACGTCGCTCGGACGAGTTCGTTTTGCTTCAATCCAACAATCTGAAGCACGTTTTTTGACCGGAAGTAACTATTTTTTTTAGATTTTTCCTACGAGAATAAATTTGTTTTCGAGTTTTTTCTACAAATATAAATGTAGGATGTCATTCTGCACATTTTGTTTTTTACGCGACCTTGTAGCTTGCTTAGTTCCCCCAAAATCGATCGAAACAAAATACCATAGAAGTACCCAGTTCAAAGCCATGTGGTGGACTTTACCGTGGGGTTGGCGTGCGAAGCACGCAATGCTTTGTGTATTGGAGATACACCCAATACGGGGGTTGGCGTGCGAAGCACGCAATAAACTGTCTATTGAAAATACTTCCAATTTACGGAATCGCGTGCGTAGCACGCAATGCATTGTGTATTGTACATACTTCCAATATGCGGAATGGCGTGCGAAGCACGCAATGCTTTGTGTATTGAAGATACTCCCAATATGCGGAATGGCGTGCGACCCATTTTGCAGCTAGCACCGTCGAGAATAGACCCTATTTCCCAAATTGTTGCTTGAAATCCTAACACATAGGCCTATAAACTTAATTTTGGAAAATTGCTCAACTCACGTCAGCGGTTCAGCTGCGTGGTCGAATTATTTTGTACACGGAAGCAGCTATTCTGAGATCTCGTGAGTAGACCAATTTCTCAAATAGTTGGTTGAACACAGCACTTAAAACTTACAGAATGCACCTTATCCTAACCTGGCTTGCATGACGAATAACTAGATCGTGTTGAAATACACTGGGACTAACAATTAATTGTGAACAGGAACAATTTGTGTTTTGCTCTGTATTGTGTGGAAACCGATACTATACAGTACTTGCGATAGTATTGTGAAATGATCGGTTTTATGTTATGTAAGGCAAGTCTCAGGCTTCGCGGAGAAAGCTGTGGAAAGTCGCTACGGACAGAGGAAGTGAAGCTCTCATCTTGTGACTTAAACTCGTAGGCCTTGCGCAACTTGAGATCTGTACGAATTATTTAGGATAATAAGATACGTTAAATTAAGCGTGCCTTGCACAAGGAGGCTCTCTCAGGACCTGCTACGGTTCCTGTTCCTTTGAAATTGTCGTTCCGACCTAATATATGAAATTAGTAGGTGGCTTTAAAGTATTAAGCAAGGAAAATACAAAGTGTTCTTATACATTGGAAATGTGACTAAAATAAAAATTCCGATTTTACAAAACTGGTGCTTAGTTTGTTTTGGCAAAAACGTGGCGGCAATCTATATATATAAAAGCGAGATACCACTCACTCACTCATTGACTCACTCATCACGATTTCTCAAAAACTACCGAACGGATTGAAATGAAATTTGGTATGTAGCTTCCTCTAGGGCCATAGGTGCTTACTAAGAAAGGGTTTGAAAAAATTGGAAATTTTAGGGGGGATTTGGGAGGATCAAATTTATTAAATCACGATTTCTCCAAAACTACCGAACGGATTCGAATGAAATTTGGTATGTAGCTTCCTCTAGGGCCATAAGTATTCACTCAAAAAGGGTTTTAAAAAATTGGAAATTTTAGGGGGGTTTGGGCGTAAAAATGTTTAAATCACGATTTCTCCAAAATTACCGAACAGATTGGAATGCAATTTGGTATGTAGCTTCCTCTAGGACCATTGGCGCTCGCTAAGAAAGGGTTTGAAAAAATTCGAAATTTTAGGGGGGGTTTGGGGGGATCAAAGTTATTAAATCACGATTTCTTCAAAACTACAGAACGGATTGGAATGAAATTTGGTATGTAGCTTCCTCTATTGCCATATATGCTCACTAAGAAAGGGTATGAACAATTTCTAAATTTTAGGAGGGGTTTGGGGGGATCAAAGTTACTAAAATCATAATTTCAGATCTTTTATTATTATGACACTAGTGCTTTTATTATTTAAGATCTATATATATAAAAGCCAAATACCAATCACTGACTGAACACTTAAAAAGAATACAATTACGTTAAAAAGATTGAAAATACCAACCACCACGGGCAACGCCGTACGGGTCAGCTAGTAACCGTATACTAAACCACTGTTTATCGACGACTTGCTGCAACTATTTAAATAAACGGTATCAGAAACTGGCACATACTTTCTCACATATTTAAATTACTAAACAGATTCACTGTGACTTGTAAAGTGGGATAGGAGAGGTGATTTTCTATTAAAGTAGGAGATTAACTAATAAATATTATTATTACTAACCAGAGATAAAACTATTCGATCGATTTAGAACAAATTTGCACCAAACACGTCAATTAGGGCTGTATCGATGCAAAAAAAAGGTTTTGACCAATTTTGAAAAACAACCCCCTTTATGGCCAAAAAAAACCCCAAAAATCTGTTATTATTATTATTATTATTAGCTAAACGAGAATTTTTAAAAAGATGCTGTTTTCTGCATATGGTAGGGTACATTAAAGGCTACAAATAAGCCAAATTTTATCAAAATCGTTAGAGCCGTTTTTTTATTTAAAAAATAATAACTGATTTTGTGGGAGTTTTGCTGCCAAAATGGGGGTTGTTTTTCAAAATGTTTCAAAGCCGTTTTTCGTGCATCTATACAGGCCTACTTGACATGTCTGGTGCAAATTTCTTTGAAATCGATCGATTAGTTTTCGCTATAGCTTTTTATACATACAGACATTTTGTAAAACCACTTTTTTTGGACTCAGGGGTCCGAAAACGGATATTTCCACAAAAATCTCAACGTCGATTTTTTTTGCGATCACTATACTTTCTCTATACTATAGTATAGTGGGAAAGTAAAAAAGATGAGGTGGATTATAGCAGTAATATTTTTAGAACCAATAGTTTGATATTCTTATAAACCCTTTTCAAGAGATATCCCATTACGAATCATACAATATTTATGAACTGTAACCAGCACAATTTTATAGGTAATTTTGTGTAGTTTGGCATATCGTTTATGACTGTATTTAGTGTGATACTTTTATCCGTTCCGGGAAATCGAATGAGTGGACAAACGGGTGATTCATTGCGGAGTACCGGTATTGTTTGAAACGTGATAAAGGCGATAAGACAAAAAGTGCGATTCAATCAAAATTTTGTAAGTTGTCGTTCGATTTTTATAAAGCCTCCTAAAGAGAAATTGTATTATTATATTATTTACTGAGCCTGCCATGTTAAGTCAATTTCCCATAAGAAAATGTTACAACTTCCCATCGTTAGCTTTAATTCCAATAATTAACTTGTGTAATATTTTATTTATAATTATTAATTGTATGCTTTTGTTTTAACTATTTGGCTTTTCTGTAGTACAAGTAGGGGGTAGTCGTTGCTTTCGTTGGTTTTACCGTGATATTTTAATCTTATCTGAACTGTATCGCGACGAACATCAATCACTAAAACAAGAATGAAATTGTGTTCCTATAATGACCGTGAATCAGGGCCGCCGAGAGCCAGGCCCCGGGGCAAATTATTGGCAAGGGCCCCTCCCAATATCACGGTATAATGTAATGGTAGTAAATAAACAAACTCTTAATTTTCTACTACACAATGGTAGAGTAAATTAGTGTTGGTATGGTTTATAAGTGTGTTGATCTGAATTATTGAACATCGGTAAGATGAAGTTTGTCTAATTTGCAGGGCCGCCGAGAGGGTTTAGGGGGCCTGGGGCAAATTTAATTCTTGAAGCCCCCTGACTCGAAGCTAAATATTGGGGGGAGGGGGGAAGTAAGGGTAACTGCTTCATACAATAGTTAATACTAGAAAAATTAAAAATAATATAGTACACGTAGACAGTAGTAATACATAATAATAATATTAGAAATTAATGAAAATAATTGCCTATTTTGAAACTCAGGATGTTGAAGACAAACTACAGTGACAAAGCAACTCTGAAACGCTGCAGTACTGCCAACCACGCAAAAACAAATCTATCCGGGTAACTTAAAAAATCCCACTTTATAATTTCACGTAATTATTTTTCCTTTCGGAGG
>JAGFPH010004483.1:61644-72119 GCA_018207615.1 Philaenus spumarius | reverse complement strand
AACATTCTGTGACTAAACAGTATAGGTTAGTACCTCTGGTTTTTTTTTACTCTAATTATATAATGTGATAATAACGACGAAATATTATAATCATACTGTTATTGGCATCATTCTGTGACTAAACAGTATAGGTTAGTACCTCTGGTTTTTTTTATTCCCTTACACGATTTATGGCAGACCCTTACACAATTTATTTATGGAGCTGGCTCGATTTGACTGGGTGGAAGGGGGGCATTTTACGACCCATCGAAAATGACCTGAGGGATTGGCTCGATTTGGATGTGCCCGTTAAAAATGTTCAAATCAAAGTATTTCTTATATTTAAAACAGCAGTTATAATAATGGTTAAAAGAACCAGCAAGGCTCAGGTCTACACTTTAAAACCCTAACCTAAAATCTAGAAATACAAAAATAATTGCTTCAAATTTTGAAATCAGCTGTTAATGGAAATGTTGGAGCAAACAGCTATATTATCTGTTATTTTATTGAATTGGTTGCTATGGTAATAAATGTAAATACATGTGTTGGTTTATCATTCTAGGTCTAACCTAAGAATTTTTTCCGACTAAATTTACAAATATTGAAATAAAAAAAGGTCTTTATCGAAATGAATTACAGCCTATGTTACTCAGGGATAGTGTAGCTTTTTATTGGTAAAACTATTTTTTCAATCGGTTCAGTAGTGCCAGAGTTTACCCTCTACGTACAAACAAACAAACAAAAAACAAACTTTACCTCTTTATAATAATTAAATAGTATATAGATAATTTTTTTTTTACAGCAAAAACTTTTATTATAAAAACTTTTGTCACAGATTTCTTTTAGAACAAGAGATACAAGAGATTCTAGAACAACTGATTAGCTTTCATTTAAGACCCAGTTCTTCAAAAATGGACAGATAGATTTTGATGAATATACATTAATTTAAAAAATATATTATATTCGTTTAAAGTAGACCAAAACAAGATTTAATAAACGGTACCAGGAACTGGCACATACTTTCTCACAAACATATTAAATTATTAAACAGATTCACTGTGACTTGTAGGGTTGGGTAGGAGAGGTGATGTTTTATTAAAGTTGTTTTCCCATAAAAAAACCATAAAATAACGGAAAAACCAACTTTTCTCAAAAACGGCTCGAACGATTTTGATTAAAATTTTATAGTTTATAGTACTTTAGGTTTTTGAGCCGTTTTTGAGAAAAGTTGATTTTTCCGTTATTTAAGGGTTTTTATGGGAAAATTACCCTTAAAAATAAAAAATTCACAAAAAGGAAAAAACGCCTGGAGATACCGTGGATTAGTACCTCCATACCAAATTCCATCAAAATCGGACGACTGGTTTAGGCTCTAGGTCTGATAACATTCACACAGACATCACTCCGAAAACCACTTTTTTAGGTTCAGGGGACCCAAAACGGATATTTCCACCAAAAACTCAAACTCGAAAATTTTGACGAATACAATACTTTCTCCATATACTATGGTATAGGGGGAGAAAGTAAAAAAAAAAATCAATTTAAAATTTCAAGTAACAAAGATTTTCATTACTTCCAGTAGCAGACCGCCTTAAGCGCTCAGTTTTCACATATTCTAAATTTACTTACAAGTTCGTATATTATATTTTTGTATATTTGTTTTTATTCCAGATTGTTTGATTTTGCATAGTTTTCTGTGTGTGTTTTATTTTTATTCGTTATAATCCACTCACGTTTTGATAGTTTATGGGGAGACTAACTTGAAATAGATAAAGATTCTACATTTTGTACACCTTTTTCGATTAATAAGTCGATAGAGTAAATCTATTTCGACCATTTTAAAATCAAAACACAGTATACTATGTGGGGTAGTTCCCTAGTTTACGCTTCCTTTGCAGTAACTTAGACCTTGCAGTTTTCATCTTAAGGGTCTGCTCCAGTAAACGAGAAAGCAACAGGAAACGCACTTCCGGTATCACTGCATCCCTATCTAAACAGTGCAATTTCTTGCAGCTGAACGCTTTGACATTGCCTCATTTCAAACCATTTTATAAGTCTATCTTTTGTAATTGAATGTTGGAAAAAAAATGAATATTCTTTATATAATTTCGGATCCGGCTTGTAAATTATTTTTCATTATTGATTTTTTATTGTGTTAGGAAAAAAAATTCAAACTTTGTACTTACTAAATGTCAGTTACTTGACAAATGAAAGAAATTTAAAAAAATTTAAATTGCAAGACGGGTGCGTATTGTGACTGTGCTTAAAATGAGACCTTGCAAACAATTTTATGATAAAAAGTAAACGAAATAAATGGTTTGAAATTTAACATTGCCCTTATGGGATAAAAATCCATTTTATTTTTACTGGAGCAGACCCTTAATGGGTTTCAGTCCGTTGTGCCTCCAAGTTTCTTCATTTTACAACCTTGTATGATAACGGTTTAGAGAGGTTCCTTTTAGGATGCCAAATAACGCAAAAGCCAAAAAAATTCGAAAATTGTTAACGCGTTTGATATCGTTGATAAGCTTTCTAAATTGTAACATTTCCCCTTGCAGTAATTGTAACGTTTCCCGCATTTTGTGTTTTTACAATTAATTGTGTTTAGCGTTAATTTTAGTTTTATCCAATAAGTTACTCCTATAAAATATACCTCGTTTGCTTATGTAAAATCTATTATTTAAGATAACAGAGTAGATGCAGTTTAAGATAGATGCACTACCCAGATGCAGTTTACTGCCCTTTAACACTGTTCAGTAAAATATTAAAATTGAACCGAGCCCGTGGAGAGATTGAACCGTTCATTATACCTTTAGTCGTAACAGGGTAATAAACTGTGTTTAATCTATTATTTATTGCTTCTAATTGCTACAAGGGAGAAAACTGGCACACCCATTTTATCTCTCTTTAATCAACAGACCAGTGTTTTCAAAATGATCTAATTCTAAATTTAAAACTTAACCAGTTTAGTTAAAGCTAAGTGTTCATAGATACGGGAGAGTGGGGATGGTTGGGACACTTTTGACATTTATAAATTTTCACTTTTTTTCTATTTTTTTTATATACTATACAGGGTGACTATTTTAAGTGTGCCACCATTGGTAAATCAGAAACGACAAGATTTACAGGAAACTTTAAATGGGGAACTTCACCTACTTTTTAGTGGCCATTAAAAATATGAATTTGAAATTTCGAAAATATTATGCTGCCATTTTCCAATATGGCGGCCAACTTTCGAATTTCTTATGGAAACCCCTATTTTTTATGACGGATTTGGATTTTAAATGTAATTTTAAGACTTTTTTATTCTTGGTGTTTTTTTTTTTTTTTTTAAGCTTAACCGTTTAGCCGCTTTGAGCGCTGAAAGTTTCAGAAACTCTTATTTCAACAATTATTAAAGAGGCTTATTTCCAATTTGCAAACAATAAAATTTAACTCAAAGTGCCATATGTTTTACAATAAAATGTTAAAAAGCTGTTGCAATTTCATAAATACTTTATTTTATACAAAAAACCTACTTAAATTACTGTTAAAAAAACATTAACGCAACCACTGTGTATTGTGTAAGAAGATGTATTTATGTGCGCACGCATGTATTTATGAATATAGAGGACACTTTGAAAACCTGCTTAAAAGTCATAATTAATTAATTTGAATTAATTAGTTTTTGGTTTTAAGTTAAAAGCTATTCTGTTAAAAGTACCTAAATAGCTTACAAGACAACTGTACTATTTTTACAGATTTCTTCTCCTACATCGTAAAGCGTACATAGTGCTGTAAGAAACTTCTTTGTATCATAGCAACAAAATTTTTTGGGACACAAAATGGCAGTCAAGATGACTTAATTAATTATGACTTACAGCAGATTTTCAAAGTGTCCTCCATCTTCATAAATACATGCGTGCGCCAATAAATAGTCTACATCTTCTACACAATACACAGTAGTTGCGTTAGCGATTTTTTAACAGTAATTTAAGTAGGTTTTTTGTATAAAATAAAGTATTTGTGAAATTGCAACAGCTTTTTAACATTTTATTGTAAAACATATTGCACTTTGAGTTAAATTTTATTGTTTGCAAATTGAAAATAAGCCTCTTTAATAATTTTTGAAATAAGAGTTTCTGAAACTTTCAGCGCTCCTAGCGGCTAAACGGTTAAGCTTATCAAAAAAGCACCAAGAATAAAAAAGTCTTAAAATTGCATGTAAAATCAAATCCGTCATAAAAAATAGGGGTTTCCATAAGAAATTCGAAAGTTGGTCGCCATATTGGAAAATGGCAGCATATTTTCGAAATTTCAAATTCATATTTTTAATGGCCACTAAAAAGTAGGTGAAGTCCCCCATTTAAAGTTTCCTGTAAATCTTGTCGTTTCTGATTTACCAATGGTGGCACACTTAAAATAGTCACCCTGTATATTATTTATTGTTAGTTTAGCTACAAAGTCTACGATTATTAACCTTCCGGACCGTTTAGTTTATGAAATATATAATTTTTACAAGATCTCTGCAAGGTGTCCCAATCCTCCCTTAGTGAGTTATGTTTGGGACATGTATGTGTGTGGGAGGTTTGGTACATCAATAAATAATACACAATTAAAAATGTATAAACCTACTTGATTAAAGAATACATATTTAGACCTAAGTAAATTCTTGAGGTACTTTTAATTACAATGGAATGTTTCCTAGGTCAAATAGTACATTATCTAAGTTAACTTGTAGACAAAATTAAAATCATGTATCTAAATCCTTAAATTGAATAAGAAATCTTTTCTTAAAAAGAAAAATCGCACCTTAAAACCTATAAGAACTTTAAAAAACTATCAACAGATTGATTCTTGATTTTTTTTAATGTCAGTTAATTTTCAAATACATTACACTGTTAAAAACATCCCTACAATTACTGTCCCAAACATCCCTTTAGTGAGTTTCATAATCTTATAATAATACTGAAATCTCTATACATCAAAAGAAAGCTAAAACAATGGAGTATAAGATGCAGTTATTAAACTTACCACTACTTCTTATTCAGAATGATAAAATTCTTATTTCATTGAGTGAAACATTTAGGCTTTTCTGACGAAAATAACATTTTTCTTCTAAAAAATCAACAGCTTAATCAAATTGTCTGTTACTTTACCCACATAAAGAAAAACCCTCCAAAACAATTCTGGAAGGATAATGGCTCGGTGCAGCCAATAATTAGGCAAACAATTATGGTGTCCCAAACCTCCCACTGTCCCAACCATCCCCTAATTGAGAAAGTGAGTGTTCAATGATTGTTCGGTTGTGAAAATATCGAGTTCTTTCTTAACTACAGGTTCGCTCAGTTTTCTTCTACGAGCTCGTTCTACAAATAATGTCCTGTGCCATCGAAATGATGTGTCATAGACCCAGTCTCGAGTTTAGAACACTATTATTACAGTATTACTTTCTGTATTTATTGTTTTCTTACAGTATTTTAAACTCCTTTCCTCTTTTTTCGTTAACATCCTATTTCTTCATTACTATCCATTTTTATTTTAACCGAGTACTAGCTATGAAGTCTGGTGCCGATGAAAAAAAAACGATTATTGTAATGTTAAACTTATCCAAATTGTTAGACTGTTTTGCAAGAAATACCCTGACCTGATATTATAAAGATCATTGAACACGACTTCGTAAACGATGTGTCGAAGTAGTAGGCTACATGTATTAGCATCTTATTTCATTATGGATAATATTGGATGACTTTAAATTATATGGGTGCTTTTTGAACTGTGGATGAGTTGCAGGTTTTTTAATTAGGAGAATTAGTTCCATTGTTAAAAGCAATCAAAGTACCTTGTATTGGTATTAGTATGAATGTTTGATGACTGTAACGCTCAAAGTGACTGGGGTTTCTAGGAAACTTTAACTTTGTACATTCAGTATTCCCCAGTTATTTATTTTAACCGGTTGACCGAGCTCAGCTCTTTACAATTTTTAGCGAGGCGTTATAATATACAGGGTGATTTTTAAGTATGGAAACGGCTTTATATTGCGCAACTGGGACGTTCTTGGCGGTAGAAACTTATGCTAACCTGTACAGTTTTAAAAATCCTACTTTTTGATGGTTTTGAAATTTTTGTCCGCCATCTTGGTTCCGCCATATTGGATTTAACTTTATTATTTTAAATGAAATGATGGTCATATGACACATCACCTCAATGTGAAATTTCAAAAGAAAAACAATGGCGCAAATCCGTTTTTTGATAGATGCCTTCGTTGTAGAGTTATTAGCATTCAAAGTTGCAGTTTTGGGAAAATTATGTTCACAATAAAATTAGGTAGAACGCACTGCACTATCCAATTTTACATTTTTTATTCGTGAAGTATCTAAAAAACTAAATTGAAATGGTGGTTAGATATGATAATAATAAGTATAAGAATAAATGGACATAGCAACAACTAAAAATAAGTGGCTATTTCATGAACCATACATCAGCTGTAGGTGCTAAATTCAGCAGGTATCTAAAAGATCAGCTGCGACAATTTGTTAAAAATTTATTTACGTTCTACGCATTATTACAAGAAAAGTGATATAAAATAATATGCAGTTTAAAATGTAAAAATGGATAGTGCAGTGCGTTCTACCTAATTTTATTGTGAACACAATTTTCCCAAAACTGCAACTTTGAATGCTAATAACTCTACAACGAAGGCATCTATCAAAAAACTGTTTGCGCCATTGTTTTTCTTTTGAAATTTCACATTGAGGTGATGTGTCATATGACCATCATCTCATTTAAAATAATAAAGTTAAATCAAATATGGCGGAACCAAGATGGCGGTCAAAAATTTCAAAACCACCAAAAAGTAGGATTTTTAAAACTGTACAGGTTAGCATAAGTTTCTACCGCCAAGAACGTCCCAGTTGCGCAATATAAAGCCGTTTCCATACTTAAAAATCACCCTGTATAACAAATAAGTACCATGTAGAAATTAATAAACCGCTCTTGCCAATAAATGCTGTGTCAAACTTAAGAAATATTTACACTATCTTTCATAAAAATCGAGCCATGTTATTTTAATTGTATGCCTCCAAATTTAATGTATTAAATTGGAATAAACGAATGTATTAATAATGTAAAACTTTTAATTATATTAATAATGTATTACTCATTAAAATCGTAGTTATGGTAGGTACTGTATTTAAATATAGCCTATATTTGTATTCATACGTTGCTATGATAGCTACAACTGACTATGCTACGTCGTTACTATTCGTATAATGACAGCTGATAAACACTGATAATCAGCTGAGCTAAATATGCAGGCGTTACAAACATTGCTAGTTCAATATTATAGGCTACATTATACAGGGTGGGTTAAAAATATGAGAACGGCTTAATATTTGGTCTATAAGGAAAATTTGAAGTTAGATGTGATTGATGAACCTACTCTGCGTAAAAATACTATTTTATTAAAATGTAAAAAATTTGGTCCTCCATGTTGGATCCGCCATTTTGAATTTAACTTTGTTATTTTAAATAGGAAAATGGTCACGTGATACATTATTTCAATGCAGAATTTTAAGACAAAATCAATGGTGAAAACCGCACATCCATATCTCAAACCATTATTATTATTGTTCATTATTGTTAAAATTGATGTACATTAAATTAATACCTTATGAATTGATTGTTTGATAATGTTTAATTTTATTCAACATTAAAATTTGATAGGGAGACGTTCAATGTTCTTATTTCATTTTTACATTAAATTATATGATTCAATGTAAATAAATTCAAATATCTTCAGAACGGTTTGACGTATGGATGTGCGGTTTTCACCATTGATTTTGTCGTAAAATTCTGCATTGAAATGATGTATCACATGACCATTTTCCTATTTAAAATAACAAAGTTACATTCAAAATGGCGGATTCTCGATGGCGGACCGAACAATCACATCTACCTTCAAATTTTCCTTATAGAATACGAAATGTTAAGGCGTTCTCATACTTTTCACCCGCCCTATCTGTACTAATATTATAAAGAGGTAAAGCTTGTTTTTTTTGTTTGTTCGTTTGTGTGTAGTGGGTAATCTCTGGCACTACTGAACCGATTGAAAAAATAGTTTTACGAATAAAAAGCTACACTATCCCTGAGTAACATAGGCCTATAATTCATTTAGATAAAAACCTTTTTTGTATTTCAATATTTGTAAATTTAGTCGAAAAAAATTCTTAGGTTAGGCCTAGAATGATAAACCAACACTGTATTTACATTTATTACCATAGCAACCAATTGAATAAAATAACAGGTAATATAGTTGTTTGCTCCAAAATTTCCATTAACAGCTGTTTCAAAATTTGAAGCAATTATTTTTGTATTTCTACCTATTAGGTTAGGGTTTTAAAGTGTAGACCTGAGCCTTGCTGGTTCTTTTAACCATTATTATAACTGCTGTTATAAAATATAAGAAATAATTTTAATTTGAACATTTAACATTATTTACCATCTTAGTTTTGAGGTTATTATTAATCGTACAGCTTTATCTATATATATAAAATTCAATGTATGTCCGTCTGTTTGTACGTTTGTCTGTTTGTCCTTTATGCGTTACCAAACCGTCCATCCGATTGCTTTGAAATTTTGCATAGTAACACAGGTTAACCCTGGGAAGGTTTTAGGCCATTTACCGAAGTCCTAGGACATTAGGGCTACGCCCCAGTGGCCCTCAAAGTTTCAATGTTAATCTTATGGAAGGTCAATCTTAAGGAAGAAGAAGAAAGATTTCTTTTGATTTTATCAGGGGCACAAAAAACAGCTGTTCGTATGAAAAGCTTAAAACAGCTGATTTTGATCAAAAACTGAATATAATTTTAGGTTAGGCCTACAATGAACTAAAACACCAATTATTGGGCTAATTATTTAAGATATATAAAAGCCAAATACCACTCACTGACTGAACACTTAAAAAGAATACAATTACGTTAAAAAGACTGAAAATACCGACCACCACGGGCAACTCCGTACGGGTCAGCTAGTTATAAATAAAACATAACATATTTTTTAGAAGGTTCCATTGGGGGTTGGCGTGCGGAGCACGCAGGGGTCTAACCTAGTTTATGCTATTATATTTTCCAACACGTCAAGACTCATAATGTAATGGTTAAAATCTAATCGGATTTGATTTTATTAAAGTCGTCATAATAAAAAACGACAAAACGATTACTCTAGCTCGCCGACATATTCCTGCGATAAGTCATCGCTTCGCTCCTAAACACTTTGTCTAACGATCTAGCCAGCGCGGCGTGCAGGAGGCACCAACTAAAACTCTTCATTTAATATACTGCTTATTGTTGGTATAATTATTTTCCGATCTGGAAGTGTTTTGAAACCACTTCCGTTACTAGCCGCAGAACGTGATAACGATACGGCGTCGGTTTCACGTACCGATGGATAAAATGCATAGAATTACAATTATTAGAATAAATTAAAAAAGGCCAAATACTTTGTCAGAACACACTTACCACTTCCTCTATAACCGCAGTGCATTTCCCTTCTGGGAAAATTGCTATCCTGCAAATTATCTCATAACGTATAAAATTAGCGAAGGAAATATAACGGGAAAACGTTTATACAGAGTGTCAATTAAGTCTGGGTGCGGTTTAATATTTCGTATATAAGGAAAATTTGAAGGTAGATGTGATTGAGGAACCTACTCTATGTAAAAATACTATTTTATTAAGATATCAAAAAATTCATCCGCCATTTTGAATGTAACTTTGTTTTTTTTTAAATAGGAAGGTGGTCATGTGATACATCATTTCGATGTAGAATTTCAAGTGAAAACCAACGGTGAAATTTGCAAATCCATATTTTCAACCGATTAAAAATGGCGGCCAAAAAACAACAAAATCGTGTTTTGTATTTATATACATATATTTATAATGTTTATAAATATATATATTTAAAACATAGGCATATAAACTTAATTTTGAAAATTTGCTCAACTAACGTCAGTGGTCCAGCTGCGTGGTCGAATTATTTCAATAGAGGACTGCCGTTTGTGTTCCATTTATGCGTTAAGCTAAACCGTTAAGCATAAGCTAAAACAGTAACAGGAAGAAATTATACAATAAGGCAGCGAGGGAATACGTTCATCTATTACGGGTTCATTACATACCTTATTGTGCGAACATCATGCTTCAAATACAATGTGTAATTACGTGTTTGGCATTATCTTCTGAATAGCTACAACCTTTAAATATCGTCTTGTTCATTTTCGACCAGAGCTAAATAATTGTAACCACTGTATAGACGTTTAAAACACGTTCACTGCGTCCGGTATGAAACCGTACCAGGCGCGCTCTACGCCTCATGCGGGCGGGGCTGTACGAAATCATACCGCTTTGTATTGCAATACACAGTGCAGTGCGTGCTTCGCATGCCAACCCCTGTGTTGGGAGTATTTTCAATACGCAATGCATTGCGTGCTTCGCACGCCAACCCCAGTATTTTGAGAATTT
>JAGFPH010004482.1:101882-118497 GCA_018207615.1 Philaenus spumarius | reverse complement strand
TATGCTTGCAAAACGCTAAAAACGGGCTGGCCAATTTTAGCTTTAACTGTGGCCGTTGTTGGGTTAAACGCTAGATGGGTTGGTTCAGTTGAGGCAATGTGGAGAATCTTAGCACTACCAAAGTCACTCTGTAGTAAATTTAGAGTGCCATCTTGAAAACCAGCAAAGAATAACTTTTGTGGAAGGTAACGAAGAACGAGCGTTAGATCCAAGAGACACTAAATTAATGGTTTGGTTTCGTTTAAATCAAACAGACAAATTTTCAAGAGATTACACTTACTGCGAGATACCCAAAATTGTATACATGGTAGGACAACGCAAAGGTATGGAGGAAAAGAATTAGAGGACAAGACAAAGTCATAGCACGTCTCAATGTTGTTTCTCAAAAAAATGTTGAACTTTTTCATTTACGTTTGCTACTTTTACATGTGAAAGGTGCTCAAAACTTGAAACGTTTGGCGAAGTTGCGATTGCAAGAGGTATAGCGTTTTTAAATGTAACAGTGGCACCATCAAAATAAGAGGTGAAACAACCTATCTCTCTGACATGTGTGTTTTCAAGAATGTTTACAAAAATACCAGTCTCATGACACAATGTGCCCAGACATTGTTACACCAAGTATCCCTATAAAGACAGCAAAACTACATGATGTCCGCAAATTACTAACAAAACATTTTGGAAATGGATGGGAAAACATTCCTGAACGTGACTTTTACAAAAATTTAAGGGAATGTCCAATAAATGAAGGAAGGGAAGAAGAAATACTGTGTCAGCATATGCAAGACGATGAAAATTGTTTGAGGACCTAATAGGCATAATGGAACAATTTTATTAAATGAATAGCCTAAGTGTGAAACAATGTGACTTTATTGACAAAAATCAATACATTTTTAAAGGTTTTAGATTTGTTGATTTTTAATGTAGCATGAATAAAACATAAACAAAATTGTGATTTCAAATCTTATAAACTTCATTTTAGCACTCCAGTTACAATACTAGCCTTGTTGTTCCAGAACTGATCTTATCCATGATCGTAATTTCCAGAATTGATCTTATCCATGGGTTAGTTCCAATAGTGGTCTTGTCCATATTTCAAATGCTTATTTACTGACTAAATCATTATAATACAGTAGAAGCCCTGTTAACCGCCCTTGCTTAAACCGCCCGCCGGGTTAACCGCCGACCTTATTGCTAGAAATCCTTCCCTTCCCATTACCGCGCCAGAAAAGGTTCAAGGCTGACCATTTCTTTGTTTGTCATCGTTTACCGCCAGTACAACGTTTGTCAACGTACAATACAGTCAGTCAGTCGGTTTGAAGCTAAAGTATTACATGGTTGGATGTTCAGTGAATTGTTTTCAGTCTTTTGTTTTTGTTTATTTAATCAGTTAAAATTTATTAAATAGTTTATTAGTTAAAATGAGTGCGGTAAAGCGGAAGCGAAATGTAGTTACTATGGAACAAAAATTAAAAGCAATAGAGAGAATTGAGAAAGGAGAATCTGTTAAACTGATTAGTAATGACCTTGGCGTTGGTGTAACCACGGTAAAAGACTGGCGAAGAAATAAAAAAGATATTCAAGACTACTGTACACAAATTGAATCGGAAAAAGTTCTTTCGTCGCGCTGCACCTTAAAAAAACCACATAACGAACAGGTTGACGATGCATTATGGTTGTGGTTTATGCAAGAACGACGCAAAAGCACGCCTATAAGTGGTCCACTTTTGAAAGAAAAAGCTGCCATTCTACACACTAAGTTTGAAAAAACGGGCATGTTTATGGCCAGTGATGGTTGGTTAGCACGGTGGAAAAAGCGACACGGCATTCATCATTTACGTGTTTGTGGAGAAAAACTATCAGCTGATCCTGTTGCAGCCGATTATTTCACCCTGAAGCTCACTGAGTTTATTCAAACGGAAGGGTTGCATCCTGAGCAAGTGTACAATGTTGACGAGACAGGTCTTAATTTCAAACGACTTCCTCAAAAAACTTTTGCCGCTAGTTATGAAAAGTCTGTTCAGGATTTAAATTGAATAAAGAGAGATTAACAGTAGCCTTAAGTACTAATGCTACTGGTACACATAGGCTTCCACTACTGGTCATTGGGAAGTCTCAGAAGCCACGTGCTTTTAAAAACATTAATATCTTATCACTTCCTGTCTTCTACAGAAGTCAGAAATCGGCATGGATTGACGAAATGATTTTTAAAGATTAGTTTATTAACGAGTTTGTACCTAAAGTAACACAACACTTAAAACAGTTAAAAATGCCAATTAAGGCAATTCTGGTTTTAGATAATGCACCAACCCACCCAGTAGGACTTGAATGTGAAGAGGAATCTGGAATGTTTTTTTCTTCCACCACATGTGACTAGTGTTGTACAGCCGATGGACCAAGGTGTTATCGAATGTTTTAAAAGACGATACCGAAAAATGTTACTTTCGGATATCCTGAGGAAAATGGAATTTGAAGGAAATGGGTTAATTGCTGCTTTGAAAACAACTAACATTAAAGACGTCATTTATATGGCAGCCAAAGCTTTTGAAGAGATTCCCAATTCAACATTTGTGAAATCCTGGAGAAAAGCTTGGCCTGGTGTTGAAAATGCCGTTCAAGCACACACAGATGATAATCCTGCTGCCCAATTCAATAATGTTGTAAGCTATGAAGCAGATGACAATGCAGCCTTATTAAACGATCTACAGCAGATGTTTAGACTTGAATTGCAGGAAAACGGTGATAATCATCAAGTGAAAGATGTTCAAGAATGGGTTAATGGAGATGAGGAAATAGAGAATGAATTCCTAACTGATGATGAAATAATAGAGGCAGTAGTAAATTCCGGCCAAGACGAAGAAGAAAGAAATGAAGAAGGCGAAGATAGCGAAGAAGGTTAGAAAATTAGCCACAATGATGGATTTAGAGCTCTCCAATTGGCATCGTTGTACATCGAACAACAAAGAGAATCCACTGCAGTCGACATTATGTTTATAAAAAAGTGGTGTGAATGTGCGTTCAAAAATACAATTGGGCAGAAAAAACAAAAAAAAGATCACTGATTTTTTTTAGTTAAAATTTGTTCCGACACTTTTTCTCTTACACTTAAAATGTTAACAAAATGAAGAGATTAAATTTATTTGTGTTCTGTGATTTTATATTACTGTAAGTTTATACAGTGTATATGGTTTATTTATTTCTGTCACTATAATTGTGAGTTTAATTTGTGCTGCGTTTTATTTTCTTCCTAGTACTGTACAGGTACAGTAATTGTAATTGCAATTCATAGTTCTTGTGAAAAAGAGTCAAATAATAACAGAATGAGCAATCGGACAAGGTGAGTAACGAAAATATAGTACTGTATTACTGTATACTTAATTTTTGTATTGTTTCTTAATTTTATAGGCCTAACTTATGTTTATCGGTACTTTTAGGTGCAATTTAGCCATTTTCGTTTTAACCGACTTTATTGATATCCGACTCGGGGTCCGGTTACGTAGGAGTCGGTTAACAGGGCGTCTACTGTACTACCATTTTTATGATAAATATTTGATTTTATACTACATTAGAACCTAAAAAACATTAAATAGCAGAATATATAAAGCAGTAAATATTTGCAATAGTTTTTTGTGTTTCCTGAAAAGTTACTCAGAATGGAGAAGGCCACTTTTGGAACTATAGGACTCACATCTTTTACGGACCGGTAAAACTAATTAATTGGTTCAGGACCATTTCAAATTGTTGATAAGTGCAAAAGGAGAATAACATTGCAATATAAGTCTTTAAAAAAATAAATGTGTTTTTCAAGCCTGAATTTTAAATTTTATACATGAAACTGACTATTTGTAGTTAAATAACAATTCATTGCTATCTTTAATCAATCTGTTTGTATTAAATAGCCTTGTTAGGTATGTATCTATTATTTTGAGGATATTTAATTGAAAATATACATATTAAAATGTATGTTTAAAACTATAACTTGTTTGTTCAAATCTACCCCAGTTATGTTCAAAAGTACTCCAGAGTGGGGTACATTTGAACAGTTTATAAGGGTTTAGAAAAACAAATTTTTCATAGAGAAATTTATTCATATTTAATTTATAATTATAATTCCAATATTAGGTGTGTAAAACTCTGAACTAAATATACAATCACTTATTTGTTTTAAATAAAATTTGTACAAAATAAAAAAAAAATTCTGAAAACTGTTCAAAGGTACCTTTTTCCCTAGACCCAAATAATAAGCAAGAATTTGCCATAGCTTATCTAACTAAAAAAATAATCTTACATGGAGTAAACTCCACTAGAGGAACAGTTTTATTAAAAACTGAATTTCAAGGTGCAAGTAAAGCCTTGGTGGATAAAATATTTAAGGTATTAAAAAAATGATAAAGCTTCTCACGTTGCTATGTCGGATGACTAATCTGCACATTTGGATCTAACATTCTTTCTAATAATACGGAGGACCACCACAGAATCTATGTAACTCAAAAGATGAGAGACCTGGCAATCCTTCTAATTATACAATTAGAAGACAAAATCGAGGGATGTACAACCTATCAGATTTGTCTAAACCCAACAAAATTTGTAGAAGCTGCTAGGGAAATGTGTGGATATAAAGAGGAAAATGGGCGTGTTCAAGTATGTAGTATACCAACTTGTTTAAGTACATGTTAAAAAACTTGTTCTGACACACATTTTTGCCAAGTTGTTGCCAGACAAGATATAAGTAAAACACATAGAACATGCATTACCACTTACATTGATCATTTTAAAAGAATATTTCAAACACAATGGAAATTTAAAATATCTTCGAATGCTGAAAAGTCAAGAATACAAAACAAAACGATGAAATCCCAAGTAATGCCATTTGATAGTGATATACAAATAGTAATTAATTATTTGTCAAAACAAGAAGTGATATTAGGTAAACAGTTAAAGCAAACTAATTCAAAACTTCATTTTGAACAATTATGTTTTAATTGCTGACATAATATTATTAAACCTTAGAAGAGAAGGTAAAGTGGTAAGATCTAAGCTGGAACACTACCTAAATCGTGCCAATAGTAAAGAGATTTTGTCAGAGAAAGTATTAATTCACTTTCATTGGAGGAAAATACAGCCTTAGGAACTTTATCATGTTTTCATATTCCTGGTAAAAGAGGCCGTACAGTACCATTCTTGCTAACAGAGGTTATGAAGCACAATGTTGATCTGTTGATAGATTTGCGGCTCAAAATTGGTACACCTGACTATAACCCCTGGCTCTTTCCTAAAATAAATTGTGACACACCATGTGATGGCTGCCTTATCTTTAGCATTTTAGAACTGTATTAAAATTTTTTAAACCTGAACACTACACTAGTACTGATCTACGACATCATGTCGCAACATTAACACAGGTTCAGGGGCATAATGCTCAATTTCAAGATTTTCTGGCTACATTTTTAGGACATGACATTATGACACACCAAAGCAATTAACAGTTACCTCAACAAGCCTTACAAGTCGGAAAAATTGGAAATCATTTACTAAAGTTAAGTAGACCTCAAACAGAGAACAACAAATCTCACACTCTCATAGACAACTCAGTAGAAAAACAGGCAATTGCTGAATCTTCATCTCAGCCGAGTACCAGTAATGGTGCAGATCAAATTTGTGAAAACATTGGTAGTCCTTAAATAACTCCTCCAAGAAATAATTTGAAATGTACCACTCAAAAAGATTATGAATATTGTCCCTCTGATAGTTCGTCTGAATCTGAAGATGAAGATATTCCTTTTGACCACACTCAAGACAAGGACAGGAAAATCTGCAAAAAAATATGATGGAGTGATTGCAAAAAGCACTTTTTAAAACGTTTGCAAAAAACATTTTGGATGGAATAGATCCTGGAAAAGCCAAGTGCATTGAAACAAAAAGAAAGAGTGCGGATTTAAGACTCAGAACATGGGAGCAAATAAGTACTATGGTAAATAATTTTCAAAGTGAAAATTGATTCTTCCTAGTTACTTTAATGACTACATTTAAAAGTCCTCTTTTTGTGTAAATGAAATAATTCTAGTAGATTAAAAGTTTATCAAATATTAGAAATTATTTACAATTAAAAGTGTAGTTTTATAATTAGTTTTGTTGTATTGTTATATAAATCATTATAAGCTGAAATTTTAAAATAAGGTATTTATTTTTTGCAGACTAAAGTTTTTTTTTAAATGTTATAAATTATTTAAGTTTAAAAGAAAGAGTTTTTCAAGATTATGTGTTTATTTTATGTTAAACATTATTTTTAATTATAAGAGTAACATAAGTAGTTTTGTATACTGAGTTGTGTTAATGTTAGGAATTGCTTCAAATGTAAAATAAATAGTTTTTGCTGACTAACGATTTTAAAAGTTAAGTAATTATTCAAATTTAAGTATAGGGAAATAGTTTTTGTATACTCAAATTGTATCAATGTTAGAAATCATTATTAGTTTAAAATGTAAAAGAAATAGTTTTTGCATATTAAAGTTTTTAAGTGATAGAAATTATCCCAAATTTAAGTGTAAAAGAAATATTTTTTGTAAAGTTTTTAAATGGTAAGAAATTATTCAAATTTAAAATGAAAAAATTGTTTTGAATGCTTAAGTTTGTTAATGCTACAAATCGTTTTAAGTTAATATTATTTCAAATTTAAACCGTAAAAAAGTAGTTTTTTAATGTTAGTAATCTTTATAAGCTTAAAGAGTAAAAGATAAATATTTAGTAGACTACTTTAGTCTAATAAATAACTAGACTAACTTAGCTAGTACTGGTAGTAAAAGTCTACTATACTATTTCAAATGTATAGTTTGATATAATTAGTTTTGTAGACTAAAGTTTTTAAATGTAAAACAATAGTTTAAATTTATTTTAAAGCCTATGTGATTATTTTATGATAGAAATTAATTAAAATTTAAAAGGAAAAAGAAGTAGTTTTTGTACAATTTAAAAAGTACAAGAAAGAATTTCTGTATACTAAGTAATTTTTTTATGACAGAAATAATTTTCCATTGAAAGCTTAAAACAAGTATTTTTGTGTACTGAAGTTTTAATAATGTTAGAAATAATTATAAACTTGCAATTGGTCAGTTTTACAACCAATAAAAAGCCTTTCTTATACACGTTATTTCTGTGCCCCATCGATGTCTATTTTTAGAAATATTTTTAAATGTCTGAATAGAGAATGCTTCAAACTAACATTTCGTGTGAAAAAAAATATGTTTTGCTATAAAGATTTGTTTTGTAGGGCTGTGAGGGGGGGGGGGGGAAAGTCAGCGTTTTGATTTTCTCATCAGACGGTTGAAATTCAAACCTAACGGATTTTTATAACTGTAGCGTTTGTAGAAACATAAATCTAAATCAGGTAACTTTTGAATTCGCGCGCCAAGGCCAATTCATGTTGGCAACATTGTAGGTAAGACCAGTCTGCCACTCTCAACAGCTGTTAGCTGCCTGGCTAAGTAGTAAGCCGGCCGTTTTTGCTTATTCATTTCTTCTGCAGTAGCCTTGACTATGTAATGTAAAGGTGACAACACGATCAACTCTTAAACTAAACCGAAGCTATTTAAATGTAATACCGACTTGGTAAAATTAACCATCAGTAAGCAAGTTTTATTAATATGCGTTCGTGAGTTGTTTAAAGTTATTATTGTGAAGTGTTTTTTTATGGTGTTTCAAGGCAAACTGTCCGACCTTGTCTAAGGCCTATTTCGTTACAAAACATGTCTACCGGCTAAGATATCCATCTATCTTCTACCAGGTAAAGTTCAAACCTAAATTACACCCTGAGTTAGCTATAATAATATGTATTGTGTGAATTTAACTGTAACATTTATCTACACTTGCAGAGTAAATTTATGTCATAACTTAACTTTATTTTTTCATAGCCTATATTTTACATAGCCTATCTGTTTCACTTTACGTAGCCACAAGCCTTAAACTGTTTGCATTATAAGATTTAGAAGCCTTTTTAAGCCTAATAAAGGTGTAATAGTGTGTATTCAAAGCTCTGTTTTAAATATTTCTTTGTAAGCCTATAAATACAATACAGTTCTATACACGAGGTTAAATTACAGTTTCATACATGAAATAGTTATGCAACTTTATACATGTTTTTAGCCATGTACTAAAACATGTGTTTTTTTTTTTCTTATAGTGAACATCACTGGTTTAAGTATCACATGGTCTAATATCCTACAAGTTGTCTTCCATCTTCGACACAAAAAAAAAAACCAGCTATAATGAAAACATTTCTGAGTGTTGCTAGAACTTTGAACTGTCTGTTACTTTAAAAATGAAATCAATTTAATAAAGGCTTACATAGTTGACAAAGGCTACAATAATATTTTTGTAATAATTATTGGATGGGACAAGCTAGCAATTTTTAGACCTTCAATCCCAAAGGGATTCTTTTCAAATTTAAACCTTTTTTTTATTTATTTACGAGAGACGTCTCAACAAATTAAACTCCATTATTTTTATTATTTAATTTTTACCTAGTATTAAGTTTGGCCATAGATATAAAATTATTATCAAATCCATGGTAAATGTATTCAATTTTGTAAATTTGTAAACATTACTAATTTGTAAATTTTGTATTTTCATTGTAAACAGGGAGGGTTTTTTTAAATTTTATTTTGGGGAGGGTTTTTCTTTTTGAACATAATTAATTAACATATCTTGTAAATATTTTCTTTGAAAAACAATTGTACTTAAGGGCATGTCAATTTAAAATTCTTTTATTATTTAAGGGCGTATAATTTTTTGTATATTAAATTAAAATAATATTTTAATAAACAAATTGTTTATTAAGTGAATTGTATTTGTTTGGCATTTCCTGTGAATAGCTAATTCAGGTGTTTCTTGAAAAACTTTCTAAAATAAGGTAAGGCTACAGATTATTATCCTTAGAAGGATTTATCATCTTTGTTTTTTGTATGTACCACCCCATTTTTGACTCAGTACGCTTTCCATTTTGTTTGTTCCCTTTGAGGATGGTACATAACATACGAAGAACAGCATTTGCCGCGCGCGTGGTTTTATTAAATGTATGGATGGGAGGTTTCTATATTAAGTTCGTGCACCCATTTTATTTTTCGTTTTGACCGACTCAAAGCTAGCAAAAGAAGCAATTCTTCTTCATCACAGGAACTGCTAGACATTTTAGCGCAAGCGTACAACACAAAATGAAATAGTGTACACTGGTTCTAAATTGGTCCGTCCTGATAAGTTCATGTTTTGTTTGTCCTCAGTCCGCCTACCTCAGTCCGCTTTCTGTTTGTAGGGTCTTTACAGTTAAGTAAACAATTTCAAATATTTTATGTACCTGGAAAAGGGTGGAAGGAAGTGGTCCCAATAGCTTTAACTCATGTTATGAAAGAAGCAATGGATGCTGTTCAAAGGAATAAAATACATGTAGGCATCATCTCTGATAAGCTTTTTGTTAGAGCAAAAGGTCTGGAAGTTAACCTCGGGAGTGCTTAAGTAGAGTGACTAGAGAGTCTTAAAAAACCTTTTGATATGTCAGGTAATGGTTTGAAACACCTGCAGGTACATTCAGTAAGTTGCATTCTTGTCACCCACAATATCAAGACTACTTGGCAAATGCCTTGGGTCATAACATTACATATTCACCAGTTGCAGTATGAGATGCCTACAAGCATTCTTCGAAAAACTGGTGGTTTGCCCTGTGTTACATAAAATGACTCAACCAGCCAATAAGAGGGAAGACAAAGCAAATTATTTAAGAAAGATAGATCAGTTTAGCTCAATTGCTACTTCTTCAGTGATTATAGGGCCCAACTCTCCTCCAAATGTGCATTTTTCTAACGTAACACCTGAAAAAAAATGTCCATTATCAGAGGAAAGTGATAGTTCATAATATAGCAGTGATGAAGAGGTATTGCAGAAAAAACAGAAAATGTCGGGGCAGAGATGGACAGAATAAGAAAAAAATGTCCTTTATAACGCATTTGGAAAACTTATTCTTGAATATAGGCATGAATATGAAGTTCTTCACCCGTATGAGAGCAACCGTAAAATTTTTAAACAGCGGTCTGTTGATTCTAATGTTACGTTTCTTAACAACAAATCTAAACGTGAGCAAAAAATGTTACACCTGAAGATGTCCCTTTGTAAAAATTGGATTTATACAGCATATTATTACAAAAGAAATTGCAAAAAAGTTATTCACTCGGTGAAGATGTAACAATAGACAAAAAGTTAGAAGCCTTCTGAAATATCTTGATTCGAAAATTGGCTAGATAAATGGAACACGAGGCTACAAAAACAGTTAAAGGGAATTAAAAAACATAGTGAAACAGTCGAGATACACGAGAAACGCAAGTATTAACACTAAAGTATTCAAATATCACTCAAAATTGAACTTTTAAACATTGTTAAATTCTGCAAGATAGGGCTTAAAAATTATTACAGTAGAATATCTTTTTTATCTACCTGCAGCTGTAAATATTTTGTATAGATGGTAAATTGACAAATTGCATCTATATTGAGTTCATTTTTTTTTAGTATTTTTGACGATTTTTGTATTATATACATTTTGATTTTAAATGTAGCCTTCTGATAAAGAGTACCGGTAATATACTAAAACTCAAAATTGGTGTTTTTATCATGTTACTGAAAAATCTCGATTCGAAAATTATCTTGATAAATGGAACACGACTTGTAATGCGAGGCCTCCAAGAAAACATTTGGTCGCGGAGCTCATCACTGGAAGCAACAAAGGAGAAAGAGTTTTCATCCCCAGACTTAGCCTGTAGTTCAGTGATTCGGGTCTGGCTTTTATATTGCGAAGAAGGCAGTTGCCTATTTTGTTGGCATTTTCGCTAACTATTATAACAAAGCACAAGAGCAATCTTTTGACAAAGTCGGTGTTTTTCTTTACAAACCTGTTTTTGGACATGGCCAACTCTTTGTTGCTTTGACACGAAGAAGAAATCCTGAGCAAATCAAAGTTTACATTAAAGACACTCCCGAGCAAGGAGTATTGCTGCAATGTAATAAGCAGCGTCATTTCACCAAAAATTTGGTTATTAAAGCATTGCTGTTACAAAAATTGTTATTGACCGTAGCTATAAACAATAAAATTTGTATTGTTTTGTATTTCCGTTTTATCTAATTCTTTAAGAATTTTCAAAATAAGGTAAGTTGGTATGATGTATATCAAATGATCTTCCGAGATGATTTTTCACGGGATCTTACTAGTATACATTAATAATCGATTTAAAAGTTGACAAATTTTGCTATTTCTGCGAAGGTTAACAATACACAACACACTATACAAATAACTACTAAGATATTAATATTCTAACACGCTATAATGACATTCAATCCTAACAAACTAAAAGAATCGATTTAATCATATTTTATATCAAAATATGTGACATATACAGAAGCAGGAATGATACACTAATTTGGCGCGAAGGTGTAAAAAAATGGAGGGATATACATTTAAATTCAAATTTATTTGGTAATTATATTTTATTTGTGTTGTTTATTTGATAATGTAATAAAGTTTTTTTAATTATTTTAATTGAAACTGAAATTGGAAATTATGTTTAATACAAAAATAGTAAGATTTTGTTTAAGAAAGAGTGAACGCGGTAAACAGATTGGTGGAGAAAAGAAGAAAAGATTGGGGCACGAAGAAAACCAAAGACATGGGATATCCACAATCCACCACACCATCCTGTTACCTTTTCATTCGTCTTGTAACGCTTGAATAGAACGGTCGTGCTAATTGTGATAATGGCAGGTAATTTTTTGTTTGAGTGTAGTGATGTCAAAAGTGCCACAAAACCAAGCTTTTTGTGATTTTATATGTAATTTTACATGTAACATACATTGGATATAACATACATGGCCAATGCAGGCGAGAAAATAACCTGGTTAGAATGAAAAATGTAATAGACATCATACATGTAAACAAAACATGTAAGACGCAATAATTTTCATATATATAAAAACAGACGCAAAGGAAAATAAGTCATTTAAACAAAGTAAAATAATAAGAGTAATTTAATAAACAAAGGGCAGAAAAAATTTTAAAATAAAATTGTAAAGGCAGATATAACATAATGCATCACATATATATAAATGTTTTCATACAACAAGAGTGTTATATAAACAATTTGAGTGATTACAAACAATATAAAAAAGTGACAAAAGAATTAAAATTAAAATAAACAATAATAATATGTTCTTCAATTTAAAATAAGTAAAAATATATAAACATCAAGCCACATAACATGTGTCATAACATCGAATGTAGATTGAGCAAGTAATTAAGTTGACTTCTGTACAAGACAGGACAGAAAATCCAAAAACATTGCCGCAAAATATATTACGGCGTCTTCCGGGTGTTATTGGTCCCCCAAAAACAAAGCAAAACTCCTTTAGAATGCTGGAGCAACTTTTTTATTGATGACATGCTTGAAAAAATTGTAAGATTAACAAATCAGTACATAGAGAGTGTTTAAGAAAAATTTAGTCGTATAAGAGATGCAAAGTTTATTGACATCCGGGAAATATATAAGCTTGTATCGGGCTGTTATATTTACTCGGGGTTAACCGCTCGAACAGGCAGAGTTTAGAGGAAGTTTGGGCTACGGACGGAACTGGCATGGAAAAATATAGGCTCATAGCATCTTGGTATTTTTCTCGCATGTTGCGTTGAGACCCCTGAAAGGTACTTGGGAAAATGACAGCACGTCCAATGTATGCATGTCTTGTATTTGCGACGTTGATAAAGTGATCCATTAAACTACGATGTTTTTCAAATCGAAGTCTTTGCTGCTGATGTCTCACAAAGCTGAGATTATGTGCTTCGACTCTAGTGTACGAATCGACAGCGTGTTGTTGAAACAGTTTTCCACTATACAGAATGGGATTAAAGCGATTTACTCGGACAGCTGTTTGGCATTGAAGCAACGTCACCCCAACTCGTTTTCTTTGAGGACGGTTTTCCAAGTTAAAGGGAATATCTGGTTGCCACACTGGCTCACCAAAAGGGTAGACTAACACATACGTCATTGGGTCAAGATGTGAACTAAGAATGTTTAATGTAATGAACGGACGAACGGAATCACATGAATAGACCCTAAAATCACGTTCAAATGGAGGTGCTCCATCAGCTGATCTGAAGATTATTGTGATTTCATCAACATTAAGCAGATTGTATCGTCATCGATCAACATTTCTGTCTCTGGAGAAGACCATATTAACGGCAGGGACTTCACAACCATGTTCTGCTGCCAAGGTTTCTTCCTGTATCTCTACTTCACGAAGTGTCTTGTAAGCTTTTGCATAGACATTACTTGACGAATCAGTTGATTTAAGCTATGAAGAATATCTGCGTTAAGGTGTTGATTCGACGGATATTGAAGTCGCAAGTCATTAGCCAAGCTGGAATCAATGACATACATCTGAGCATGTGATGCATGTGAGCCTTTTGGTGATAAACTTGTCCCCAAATTTTGAAGCAATAGGTTCCATATCCAGCCACATGATTAATTTGAGCTCCCCATCGAGGTAAATGACAAAGTAGAGTTGCATGAACGGATGTTTGCTTTGAAGTTGTTGTATCCTAGGAAATCTGGATTACAGAGCAACTCCTTCAGAAATTGAGGAAACGATCGTTGCGGTTCACTCTCGTTTTCAAATATAACAGTTCCTTTGTAACAACAGTATTTGAATGTGTTGTCAGGGAATTTTTCTGTAGCAAAATTAAGAGAATGACAGAAAAGACATTCAACATTCATTAGTCCGCAGTTGTGTATTATTACTCTATTTTCATCAAAGTTATCATGATGGTAGATACCAATTCTATTCGCAGAACGTTGACGAAGATCACAAAGTCGTTGAGCTTCCGTAGCACGAAGCTGGTTGGCTTCATTTTCTGTCTTCTGCTGTTGCTGAGTTTGTCGAAAATCACGAAGTCATTGAGCTTCCATAGCACGACGCTTGTTGGCTTGTCTTCTATCTCCTGCTCCTGCTGGTTGGACTCTTCTTCTGTCTCCTGAGTTTGTCGAAAATCACGAAGTCGTTGAACTTCCATAGCACGACACTGGTTGGCTTGCCTTCTTCTGTCTCCTGCTGATTTTGTCAAAAATCAATAAGTCGCTGAGCTTCCGCAGCATGGCGCTGGTTGGGCTCTTCTTCTGTTTCCTGTTTTTGCTGAGTTTGTCGAAAATCACGAAGTCGTCGAGCTTCAGTAGCATGACGCTTGTTGGCTTCTTCTTCTGTCTCCTATTGCTGCTGAGTTTGTTGCAGATCACGCATTTGACAAGTTATGTTGTTTCTTATCTTTGAAATATTGTGCTCTGTTAGTTCTGGTCCATAAATGAAGTTTTTTTTTAAATATTACTTTTTAGTTTATACACATTACTGTTGTTTCACCATTATGGTTAGCAGCGAGGAAGATAGTAACAACAATGAAGCCAATATTGTAGATGTTGGAAGGAAAAGGAACAGGCAAGAGTCACAGTGGAAGAGAAACTTGAAAAAAGTGGCCAGAACCAAAGGTGCTGAGTTTAAGGATTATAAAGGCAGAAGAAACTGGAACTTCTTGTAAGTAAGAAAATTAAAAGTTTAACGTTTAGGATAAACTTATTACTTTTCGCTTTATTAAAACAATTTATTAATAATAGGTACTATGCAAAATAGGTATAAAACTTGTACCAGATTATGCGTAATGCACACTGCACAGTCTCAACCCATTTACAACAAACTTACCTTCACTTTTTACCCATACTAGTACTACTGAAAGAAGTTTTTAACATGTTGTCAAGCCTACCTTATGGTTCCTAACCTTAAAGTTTGTTTGAACTTTATTTTAACATAACCTATCTAGCCTATACTATAAACTGACTATCGTAACCTGAGTAAGTTATTAAGGTTTATGAAGGTGCACGTACTGTGGATAAGACGAATACCTAGTTTGTCATGGTTGGTAACCAAAGGACTCAGGTATGTTACAAAGGCTTTTCATCATTGCTATCCATAAGTAACAAACGAATAAAAAGACAGAGCTCTGGCCAAAGAAGGAAAAAATCCAGTAGACAAAAGGGGAAAGGCGCCTAATGTTAACAAAATGAGTATTAAAAAATAAGAAGCCACATTGAAAGTTTCCCAACCAAGCTTAGTCATTATGCTGGTAAAACTATAAAGTATTTAGATGCCAGACTTTGTGTTAAAGCTTTATACCGTTTATTGGTTGCCAAACACGCAGGAATTAGTAGCCTAGCATTCTTTTGTGAGTTTTTACACGAAAACTATAACCTGAGGTTTGGTAGACCACAGACGACACCAACCTGAGGTATGGTAGACCACCGACGATAACAAAATCCAAGAAGAAGTCAACAACCCTGAAAATGAACCACATGTACTTTCTATATGCATGGATTTTATGCAAAATCTTTGCATTCGTCAAATTCCCGTTCAGCAAACGTTTACCGGAGGCAGATTACGGTAAACATATTTTCTGTTCACAATACAATATAAAACAAAAGTCAGCAAAGGTTTAGTGTACCATGCGGGTAAGGGAAACAAGACCCCTGAGGTATGCTCATTTCTCTATGACTATCTGAAAGAGGTGCCATCAGAATTAACAGAGTTGAGACTTTACGCAGACAACTGCAGGAGTCAAAATAAAAATCATGCATTGACCAGATTTTTGTTGATGCTCTCGGACATAGGTCGCTTTGAAAAAGTCACCATGTACTTTTCTGTAAGGGACCATTCTTTTTTGCCCTGTGATAGGGGCTTTGCCACAATTAAACCAAACGCCGTGTGAAAATGTTTGACAGAATTTATACCGTTCGTGGATTTCGAGAGCTAATAGAAAATAGCAGCATTAAGCCTGGTAACAGCCAAAAGTTTGTTGTGAAGGAAGTTGAAACGAAGATATTTTGGACTTCAAAGCATTGTAGCCAACCTACTATAAAAATAGTTGTATCTTTCAGGAAGCACTAAAAACAGTGTGCCAAAAGCCAATAAAATCAAATTTGAAATAAGCACCTACAACCAATTGATTTTCAACAAAAATTAATTTGGTATAATATATGCCATGAAAACCATTGACAGTATGGTGAGTCACTCTTTCAAAATGTGCATGGTTGCAAACTCAAAACCAACTTTGCCACCAGCCGCCGCTTATCAAGCCGCTAAAGTTCCGATCAAGGGAGCCAAACTAAACGATATCAGGGATCTTGTGCCATACATTCTCCATGAATGGCCTACTGTAGACCAAATAGATCCACAAGTCCAAAATGATTAAAAGGATTCTTTATGAAAGCAAACTTTTAAGCAATTTTATTTTATTGTTTTTTCCACTATGATCATTAAAACTCTGTAAACAGTCTTAACTGCATTGTTTTTTTTTTTGTCAAAAAACCTCTTTTTGTTCATGGTATTTGTGATGTATACAATATATTACCATTGGCTAAATGATACCAAAGGTCATCAGGTAGACCGGCAAATGTATGTCTATGAATAAAGAATAGGTCTGACGTTAATGGAGTCGCATGTTCACTCTTAAGGGTACCCAAGCAGTCAAAAAATATTTTTTTAACAATTTTTT
>JAGFPH010004482.1:72750-96085 GCA_018207615.1 Philaenus spumarius | reverse complement strand
ACATTAACTTTTTACTGAATTTCATTCTCTCTCCCTTTAATCAAATTCATCCTCCAACTGTTCCATACTAGGTCTTGTCCATAGTTAACTGTTCCGTATAGAGCCTTGTCCATTGAACTGTTTCAAAACAAGTCTTGTTCAACATATTTTGGTTTATTTCTCTTTTTTTCTTAATCTATGATGCAGTATGTATGTTTCAAAAGGTTTAATGATGTAAGTACGACATAATAATATCAAGTATAGTCATAAAAGTCTTTATTTTATTTATTTAAACGTTTTTCGTCATTCTCCGAAAGTTTTGAAAAGTGGACAAGACTCTTTTTGGAACTGGGCAACTCAAATATTAAATTCATGAATGCGTATATAAAAACAACCAGTTTGTTCATCCAAGCCGAGTGCCTGACCCCGAGATAAACATTAAAATTTAACAAATTGAAATTTGTAACTCATTTCTAGTTTTCTATATTTAAAAGTATACAAAGAGTGAGATATTATACTTATGAATAAATCGATTTCTGATAGTACAAATCAATTTACAAAATGCTTCCTTATTGGTCCAATTTTAGACCAATAACAAGCCTTTATTCTAAATTCTAGATCTGATAAACTAATCTAGTCACAGATGATTTAAAAATACCACTTTAAAGATAAAAGTCTAATGAATCCAATGATGTGATGATCTTTGTGACAATTGATAACTGTGAGGAGTTGCAGATCTTTGAAAATGATGAAGTTTTACGTTCTTAACATCGCGATGTCGTACGGAAAACAGCTGTTTGACATTCTACAATTTTGAAACGATGATTACGTATGTAAATATACGTTTTACGAAAAAGTTTTAAATATAAAAATTAAAGTTTAATTCATTTTCTTTCCAACGGTGCCGGTTTTATTACGATTGGATAATTCTAAGTGAATTAATTAATCGAAAATGCAAATATATGAAAATTCTCGCTCATTGTCAAAATAGCTACATCTTGCGAAATAGCTGCATCTTGCGCCTGAGAGAACGTCACTTTGGGCAGTCTGCCACTGGGGGGGTTAAGGGACCAATTAATTTGTATCTGGTCTACTAAGTGACAGTGTAAAGAAAATGCTATTTACAGAAACAGAAACGTTAACATTTAAGAAAGCAGTTGAAGTAGCACTATCTCTTGAAACCGTAGATTTGAAGACCGCAACTCTACACCAACGTTGGACTGGTGATAACTCTTTGAGTTTTTCTAAATACAAAACTTCAAAGGATTTTGGGAATCACAAGAAGACTGGATCCATCTCTACACCTAGTTTTATGACTACAATTCACAATCCCGCTCAACGAAAAGTACCTAACCTTCACACGCATACCAGTTATAACAAACTCTATTGTAATTGTTGTGGTAGTAGTAATCATGTAACCTCTAATAATTGTCGGTTTTCGTCATACAAATGTTTTAAATGTAATCATATGGGTCATTTGTCTAATGTGTGTAAACTTAAAGGTACGTCAAGTTTTAAAAGCAGGCCAAAAGGAAGGCATTACAATATAAACCTTACAGAGGTTAGTTTAAGCAATGAATGTTCAAATGAGGAACAGCATTACAATCATCAAGTTAATGATGTCACTAAAGGTATGTTTCAAATTAATCAGTGTAATTTTAATGATTGTAATAGCACCTATTTTGTTTGGATTGAAATTGAAGGTAAACCAATGCAGGAACTAGATACAGGAAGTCTGCATATCAAGATCAACTGCATGGATGCAAATGCAAATGCATAGATGTCAGGATATTTGCAATTTCAGATAAGTTGTTTTATAAAAAATGTAAAGGTTTTAAAATATTACCCACACAGCACACGATATCCAATGGTCATCCGTATGATGTCTTTCTCGTCCTACAATATCCATATCCATGTTGGATATGTAATAGATATCTATTAAATAAATGGAGTTGGAATCCAGATTATGTAATAGAAGCATCCAGATTAAACATCAATTTGATATTTGAAGTTATATTGTTTTACACGTTTCAACGTTTCATTGTGTCCGTTTGTGTGATGTGTAAAAAAGTAATAATGTGTACTTTTTGTTATTACATCCTGACAAGTAAAACATATTTTTATGCTTAGATTGTGGAAAATGAATAACTACAAACATTTTTGTAATGATCTGATGATGGTGCTTAGTTTCACCGAAACCGGTTATCAAAAGGTAAATAAGGATTGTTAAGATGGAGAGAAAATAAAAGGATAATTAGTTTATATTAATTACATAACTTTATTCTATTAAATAGCCATGGTGGACATCCATCTTGGATATCTAGTTTATGATGAGAATCCAACTTTAATTAACGAATCGGCAGTGTATGATATAACCGATCATAATTATTGTAATACAACACCGGAAGTCATTTCTGAAACTATTGAGACTCAGTTTAATACTACCGATGATCAGTCAGTAGATATTTCCAAAAGTGATGAGTCTTGTTTATCCGAAACTGATGTTTCTTGTATGTCTCATGATGAAAGTGAGATTGTTGGAAACAGTAGGAAAAGGAAGTGTAAAAATAAAAAAAAGTTTGTAAGCTAAAGAGATTGTTAGGTCAAGAGTACATCTCATCAAATGGGTAAAATTATACATGAGAGAAAATTACAACCTAACACATGCTTAAATAAAAAATGTGTAAATGACTGTTCTTTGTTTGGTGAAGAAAAAAGATTTTTAATCATTACTGGAATATAGATTCTATGCAAGATAAAAATGTTTTTATTTGAAGTAATATAACTGTGGTTCCAACAAAGAGGCGAAAGGTTTTACAAGACAGCAGAAAATCTTCACCATAACATTACTTTTTGCCGTTAAATGGGGAACTGAAACGCGTTTGCTTAAGATTTTTTGAGAAGACCCTTTCAGTTAATGAGAAGTTTGTCCGATGTACTTTAGATAATTCTTCAAATTTCATGGCTGCAAAACCGGATGCAACATACACCTCACAACAAAACTTCTTAAAGTAAAATAAAAGAATTAAAGAATTTTATAATGCATTTACCAGCCGTACCCTTTTACTACTGCCGTAGATACTGTACAAAAAAACACTTACCTTCTGAATTTAAAAATACCCCGGAATCTTTATACAAATTATTTTAACCAAATACAAAAACCTGTTAACTTAGTGAACAAGTTTTTAAACATATTTTTCAAAAAAAATTTTACATTGTTTTTCACATCCGTAAAAAAGATAAGTGCCAAACATGTGAAAATATGCTAATTTAACTCACGAAAATATGAATGAAACACAAAAAAACGAACTTGAAATGCATTTGAAAGAAAAAGATGCGGTAAATAAAATCTTTAAATGTGATCAAGAAATTCATGCAGAGTGTTTCGTTTGACCAACAAAAAGTCCTTAATACACCGATGGGGTCTAGTATGCTTTTGTACTATTTTCAAGAAAATATTCTGTTTATAATTTGTGTTTCTATGAAAACACAACTCGAAACGGACTGCCTTATATTTGGGAAGAATCTGAAAGGACGAAGAGGTGCAAACGAAATATGTTCAATACTTGCAATGTACGTGTTTTATATTTGGGGAGAATCTGAAGGACGAAGAGGTGCAAACGAAATATGTTCAATACTTGCAATGTACGTGTTTTATATTTGGGGAGAATCTGATGGACGAAGAGGTGCAAACGAAATATGTTCAATACTTGTAATGTACGTGTTTTATATTTAGGGAGAATCTGAAGGACAAAGAGGTGGAAACGAAATATGTTCAATACTTGCAATGTACATGTTTTATATTTGGAGAGAATCTGAAGGACGAAGAGGTGCAAACGAAATATGTTCAATACTTGCAATGCACGTGTTTTATATTTGGGGAGAATCTGAAGGACGAAGAGGTGCAAACGAAATATGTTCAATACTTGCAATGTACGTTAATGCTGTTGACCAAAGAAAAAATGTAAATGTACTAAATTTATACTGCATTCTTGTCCTGGATAAATAGAAATATTTTTACAGTTAGTGCTCTACAACATTTATTACAGAATAGCAAATCTCTTCAAACCATTACTCTTACATTCCTCGTGCCAGGGCATACATGCAACGGATAGATAGAAAAACCTTTGTCAGGAACAGTCAACACGGACCCCGTCGTGTTCAAAGTGTTTCGCGGGAGTATTGATCGTCTTCCCCCTCCTGCCGCAGCCATTGCTGTACCAGAAGACCCCGCCCTCGTTCCCACTCCGTAAATAACAACAGCAGTTCTGCCAACGTCCAGCCAATAGCGTAAAATTATGGAACCATCAGAAACTATCGTGTTGTGTACGCAAATCTAATCGTCCCATTGCCTTTTAGCGAATTTCCCCTATAGGGAAGAAGCTATTACCGTAGTCGGCATGGTAAGACCTAGGCCCGAGATCATGATAACTTTTCATTTTGAGGTCCCCAGATGCCATAAACACCATTCGTTCAAATTCATATATATGTATGAATATATATAAGTTATGTAAACAATTATTGTACACTTTACTGTAATAATGATGACTGTTGTATGGTTCTTAGTTTAGTCAGCATTTGTATTGTGTGAAGAGACAAGCTTTGTTTCGCCAGAGTTAGACGAGGCTTCTCTCCGTACACATCAGTGTATATGAATATTGTACGTTATTTGTTATAATTGTTTTAAAATTAATAAAATAAAGTGTAACGAATAGAATTGTTCTTTTTTAAAAAACAATTCCCTCGAACCAAAAACGTAACTGGCGCAGTCGGTAGGACACCTCGAGGAAGTTAACGAATATAACATCCGTCGGTTTTAACCGTTAATCGAGGAACCAACTCGGTTGCAGAGTGAATATCTGCGAAAAATCGATCAATCATAGAGTGAATATCTATAACGAACAACGAAAAAGGAAAAAGGTTTTGTGTATTGTGTTAAATAGTGCAGTGCAAAATAAGTGCAGTGTTACGCCGTACATAATGAGCAAAGTATTTTGGATTTCACTGTAAGTAAATCCTGTACAAATATTAAGATAATCTATAATATTAAGAACGAAAGTAATAATTTTGAAAATTATTTTATATAGTAGGCTAGTTAAATATCTCATTTGTATAATATATTCTCTTGTAGTATATTAATTGATATCTTGATTTTTAATTTTTCAAATAAGTTGAGTAGATTTAATAATTAATTACAATGACTACCCCTATATTAAAAAAAGAGTACTTGGACATGATTCCAGAGTACAATGGTGAACCTGCTATGCTCAATAGGTTTATTTCAATTTGTGATAAAATAGTGAACAAATTCTTTGTAGTCCAGAACCCAGAGGATTTTCAAAACGAATTTTTGTTTTCTTCTATACTTTCTAAATTAAAAGGACAGGCCTTAGATATTGTAGTGAGCTCCAACATCTATGCTTGGGAAGATGTTAAAAATACACTTTTGACTAGTTATTCAGATAGGAGGGATTGTTTTACCTTAAATTTAGAAATGGCAGAATTAAGACAGGAAAGTAACGAATCGCCCTTCACTTTTTACGAAAGAATTCAGAAATTGTTGAATTTGGAAATAGCTTTCTTTATTAACAAGGAACCAGCTGCTAAAGATATTCTATGTACTTACACCCAAAAACTAGCACTACGTGTACTGTTAAGGGGACTTCAGGAACCGTTAGGGTCCTTAATGCGGACAAAAAATCCTAACAGGCTCAATGAAGCGCTTAATATGCTGACTAACGATTTCCAATTCAAAAATAATAAACTCTTTCAAACTAATCGGCAAAATGTACCAAATAAATCACAACATTTACCAATTCGCAAACCTGCCACTAATAATCAACCATTTCAGAATTATTATAAACAAATACCCCAAAACAATCCCAATCAATTTAACCAATTTAACAGACAAAACTATGTACACAACAACACGGCACCTAAAACGAATCAAGTTTATCAACCCACACCAATGAGCATATCAACACGTCAAACCGGAAACCCAATCAGACAAAATAAATTATATCAAATTACTGGAAAGCCGGTCGTTGAAGAAACGGAAAGTGATTCGATGTACCAGATCACCGAACAAATGCCGCACATTTCGCTATCGGAACAGACTGAAATTAGTTGTAACTTCGCGGAAGAAACCCAAGACGAACACAATGCCGCAAATAACTTTATTGAGGAAGACAATGCATGCGGATCCCCCCAGATTATGAAAACACACAGAACTATTTTTTAGGACTTACGACAGTAAAAAGAAATTTTCCATAATGCACATAGAAAATGACACAAATGATTTACCTTTTGTTTATGATCCGAAAACTAACCTAAAAATATTGATTGACACCGGAAGCACTAGATCGTTTATTAAAAAATCGATTGGATTTAATATTTTCAAAAATACACTAGAACAAGAACCGTTCGTAGTAAGCACAGCACACGGAGTGTCAAAAGAAAAGTTTTGCTGCAGATTACCCATTTTAGGAAAGAAAATAGCAAAATTCTATTTATTTGATTTTCATAAGGATTTTGACCTATTACTTGGACTCGATAACATAAGAGAATTGGGAATTAATTTGGATTTTGTAAACAATAAATTAATATTTTGTGATAAGAAGATATCTATACATTACTTTAACACGGAGGAACCAAACAAAAATAATAATAATAATAATACTTTTGGCGGAAATAATACCACATGCTATGTGATTAAAGCACGTACTAAACAAACGTTAAAAATAAAAATACTTAATATGCGCAATGGAGAGGGATTATTACCCTATAGGCAACAAGACGGAATAGAAATACCGCAGTGCTTAATAAAAATAGAAAATGGAGAAAGTTATTGCCCGATAATCAATAATACGACATCTGATAGACGTTTAGTGATCAAACCGATGGAGGTGCAACCGCTAAGCGATTTCAAAATCTATCAAATAAACAATGATCAAGTAAACGCTACAAATTTTAATTTGTTAAATCACAAGCATAATAAATTAGATCTGAGCCAAATTAGAACGGATCACATGAACGCTGAAGAGAAACGGGAAATATTAAAATTGATTTTCGAATATTCTGACATATTCCATCAAGAAAATAAAGACCTGACATTTACTAATCAAGTCAAGCACATAATTAGGACAACTGACGAAATCCCTGTATACACGAAAAACTATAGATACCCAGAAATGTATCGTAAGGAAGTAGATAAACAAATTCAAGAAATGCTCGCCCAAAAAATAATCAAACCCTCGCATTCACCATGGAATTCACCTGTATGGATCGTTCCAAAAAAACCAGACGCCTCCAACAGACAAAAGTTTAGGCTAGTAATTGATTTTAGGGGACTAAACGCAAAAACTATTGATGAAAAATTCCCGCTTCCTAACATAACCGATATATTAGACAAATTAGGGAGATCCCAATATTTTACCACCCTGGATCTTGCCTCAGGATTTCATCAAGTTGAGATGCACCCGGACAGCGTTGATAAGACAGCCTTTTCCACGGAAACTGGCCACTATGAATTTCTGAGAATGCCGATGGGCCTTAAGAATAGTCCACCGAAGTTCCAAAGAATAATGAACAACATATTACGCGGAATACAGAATGAATCGTGTTCGGTTTATCTTGATGATATCGTAATCTATTCAGCTAGTTTACAAGAGCACCTACTTAGGTTAAAAGAGGTTTTCGATAGACTAAGAAAAGCTAATTTTAAGGTACAGTTAGACAAGACGGAATTTTTAAGGAAAGAAGTCGCATATTTAGGCCATATTGTGACACCAGACGGAGTCAAACCCAATCCTGAAAAAATAAAAGTAATAAAGAATTATCCAATTCCAAAAACTACCAAACAAATAAAAGGATTTTTAGGACTATTAGGCTATTACCGTAAATTCATTAAAAATTTCGCAAAAATAACTAAACCATTTACTAATTGCTTGAAGAAAAATGCCAAAATTGATATCAATAACCCCGATTATATAGATTGTTTTGAAACTTGCAAGAACATATTGACTAATGAACCACTGTTGCAATACCCTGACTTTGAAAAAGAATTCATTCTAACCACAGACGCAAGCAATTTTGCTGTCGGAGCGATTCTAAGTCAATATAAAAATGGAAATGACCTTCCAATTGCTTTTGCTAGTCGAACTTTAAACGATAGTGACACCAACTACTCTGCAATTGAAAAAGAACTTCTCGCAATCGTATGGGCAACAAAACATTTCAGACCTTATTTATTTGGAAGAAAATTCAAAATTTATTCAGACCATAAACCCCTGCAATGGTTGTTTTCTGTTAAAGAACCGAATTCTAAACTTTTAAGATGGCGGTTAAAGCTGGAAGAATATGATTACGAAATAAAATATAAAAAAGGAAAATTGAACCAAAATGCCGATGCATTATCGAGAATTCAATTAAACGTCACCAAAAAAACTTCACCGGACTCGCAAAATATTGTGGATGACGAATTACAGAAGCCAACAGCTGACCTAGTGCGACGCTACTTCCCAGAACTGGATGACAGCCCGTCTATGATAGTTAACTTTGATATGGAAGAAGAAAACGACGCCGTCAATCAGGAAGAGAATAATGAAGTGAACGACCAGACCGTCCATTCAAACTTTGAAGGAAATACCTTAGTGGAAATTCCCATTTCTGACGAACCTGTAAATTTTGGAAAAAACCAAATCTTTCTGTCGCTAGTAAACTATCAGCCAAAGAAAGTTAAAATAATAAAATTATTTGGAACTTCTAAAATGAGATTAATTGTTGAAATTTCGGAAAACAATTTAGACAATGACATTATTAAATTTGTAAAGGAATTCCTAGTGCCTAATGTTAAATATAATATTTATTTTGAAGATGACTTTTATGAGAAATTTGTGACTTGCATAGCTTAACATTTTAAAAGCTCTAAACTTTGGTTAATTAAATGTAACACTAAACTACTAGATATAACTGAAGAGGACGAAATTGAAGATATAATAAATAATTACCATGTAAGCAAAACCAACCATCGCGGCATACAAGAAACGTATGAACAAATTAAAAGGAAATATTACTGGCCCAATATAAAAGGACATATTCAAAATTTTATCAATAACTGTGAAATTTGTTTAAAGACAAAGTATGATAGAGTACCCTTACAACTTGAAATGAATCTGACGCCTACACCATTGAAGCCGCTACAGATAGTGCACATGGATAGCATTTCGTTAGAAAAGAACAGATTTCTCAGTATTGTAGACGCATTCTCTCGCTATGCTCAAGTGTATCGCGTAGGAGGCGCACACGCCACAGAAGTCGCTGATAAGCTCTTAGACTACTTTGCACATTATGGTGTCCCTGAGTTTATAGTGTCTGACAATGGAACTGAATTCAACAATAAAGTAGTTAAGGAAATAATGGAATTACATAAAATCAAAATACATTTTATTAGCACCCCCCCTCTAACGGATTAATTGAAAGGTTCCATTCCACATTAATTGAACACATACGACTTTTAAATAACCAAGTAGAATTTAGGAATGATAATATTACAAAGAAAGTTAAATACGCAATCATTGCATACAATAATAGCATACACTCTGTTACTAAGTTGACACCTTTTGAAATATTATATGGAAATATTACCCCTAATCATGTTTTAAATATTGACATTGAAAATCAGTTTACTAATGACTATATAATAAGTCACAGGGAGAGAACAAAAAAACTTTACGAACATATTAAGGAATCTAACCAGAAGATCAAAGAAAACATTCAAACCAAGAGGAATCTGAATAAAGAACCATTGCCAGAAATTCCGACAGAAGTTTATGTAAAAAATACGCAGAAACAAAGTAAAACAAAAAATAAATATAATCAAGAAGAAATATCTGCAATAAATCAGGAAAGGAAAACAGCGGAAATTAAACCAAGGCATCATAACACTAAACAGAAAATTCGTCTGTCTAAAATTAAGAGGCCAAGGAAAAAATTTATAATTCCAAAATGTAATCCGTCTTTGAATCCTGTTCCAGGTCCCTCTTGTTCTTCGCAAAAGCCGATGCCGACACAACAGAAGTTAAGGACATTTCCAAAAACATTGGAATAATACCGATTGAATTAGGACCAGCCAAATTACAATCCTCTTACCACACATTTGTTCACTATTTTAATTTGAATAATTTGGTTGTTCAATTTAATAATGTTGAATTTTATTATAATAATGTATTAAACTATTTTGATAAGAATTGTGTTAGTTGTAACGCAAGCCTCACTGGAAAAATTGAGTTTGTAACGGATAATGGTAGTAAAGTTAGAGACATAATCAATTATTTTAAATATGTTAACCATAGTAGAGAAATAGTTAAAGAAAAATTAGAAGTAGTATACTTAGAACGTAATAATAATAATAATAATAATGTAAGAACAAAAAGAGGTATAATAGATGGACTAGGATCCGCATTTAAGTTTATTACTGGTAATTTAGATGCCTATGATGGCAAAAAATATGACAATATATTAAAAGGGATAGAAAACAATGAGGCTAACATTGTGAACCAAATAGAGTCTCAATATACAATTAGCAGTAGTATCATTAAGGAATACAATAAGACATTTAATATTATTGAAGCAAACTTTGTGGAATTAAAGAATAAATTGGAATTGATGAATCATAGAATTAACGATTTTGTAGAATTAGAAAAATTTAGAAATATATTAAACCAATTAAGTATTTTGTACAATATGTTGTTACAAGTAACAACTGATTTGGAAAATTCATTAACGTTTTGTAAACTAGGTGTACTTCAGCCCAGCGTTATCTCAACCAGAGAGTTGTATAGTGAGATAATGAGAATCTATGAGTATTACACTGAAATACTACCCATTGAACCTAAATTGCAAACCATGTGGGAGTTAGAAAGTTTAATTGAAGTTAACTGTAAATTAGATTCAGATAATATTGTATATTTTCTGAATTTACCTATTGTAGAAAAAACAAAGTTTAATATTTACAAATTACACTCTGTACCCACTGAATATGAATCTCAATATGTAACCATTATACCCACGGTAAAATATATGTTAGTTTCTAGTTCTGTAGTGTTAGGTTTAGACAACAAGTGTAACAGAAAAACTAATTCAAAATACTTTTGCTCATTCGACTTAATATCTCACCAGAAGATTGACTGTGAAATTTCAATAATTAAAGACAACAATGCAGACACCTGTAAATACACCGCTTTGGAAGTCACAGACAATGTTATTAACTGGATCCCAGAAATAAATCAGTATTTGGCAACATTTCCAATCAAAGAGACTTTAAAAATCGTAAATTCGAAGGAAACAACCACAGTCACTCTCCAAGGTATATTCTTAATTAATCCTAAGAATAATACTATTCTCTACAATGACCGAAGACTCTCTCATTCATCCAAAACAACTGGAGGACACCCTAGATTCCTGGATGCTTCAAACTTAAACCTACAAGTGGACCAAAACCCCGAGTTTTCAGTCAACACAAAAAAGCTGGACCTTGACAAAATCAATCTAGACACCATCTCCAGGATTGATCGAAAGATAGATGTCACCCACGACATAAGTGTTTGGACCATTGCCCTGTATGGTACCCTAATTGGAGGACTGCTGTACTTGGTGTTCAAAAAGCTACTTAGGACAACTTCTAGGACGCCCGCAGCTCAACCACCCCCGGATGTCTTGTTTAGGGATGGAGGAGTTATGTAAACAATTATTGTACACTTTACTGTAATAATGATGACTGTTGTATGGTTCTTAGTTTAGTCAGCATTTGTATTGTGTGAAGAGACAAGCTTTGTTTCGCCAGAGTTAGACGAGGCTTCTCTCCGTACACATCAGTGTATATGAATATTGTACGTTATTTGTTATAATTGTTTTAAAATTAATAAAATTAAGTGTAACGAATAGAATTGTTCTTTTTTTAAAAACAATTCCCTCGAACCAAAAACATAACTTATATATGTGTCCGTAAGCACGATAACTTTTGTAAAAATGGTCCGATCTGGATGAAATTTGGTACAAACCTGTAAGGCAAGATCTATTTTCATGAGTTCGAGAACCAGACAGGTCGCTTTATTTTAAAGGTGGTTTAGGGGATTTAGGGGATTTTGTACCTCAAAAATGAGTTTTTTGAACTTTTTACATGTAATTCTTTTTAAACCCAAACTTTTGTTTAGACCTTTAAATTTAGCTTAAAAAAAAAACAATTTGGTATTTTTATCATCGTTCTATGTCAATTGGTTACCGAGATATTAAAAGTGCTAAACAAAGTACGTTGTCCAATGTAAAATCTTATGGAGAATAAGTCAAATTTTATATTTCGCTTATTAATGAACAAATATTAATGAAACTTGGTATGTGGCTTCATCTGGTTGAGGTCTATTTTTATTTGCACAAAAAAAAAACAATTTTGACTGATACTTCCCCAGCAGCAAACCTGCGTATTCAGCCCCAATGTTATTCTTATGGAGAATAAGTCAAATCTTATGTCTCCCTTAATTATGAACATAAATTAATAAAATTTAGTATATAGTTTCACCTCTTGTTGAGTTATTCTGATACTTGCATAAAACCCCATTTTTGTGCTCCTAGTTGCAGCAAACACCTGCGTACTCATCCCCCCCCCCCATGTTAAATATTGTTATGGAGAATAATTGAAATATGGTATACATCGCTTATTTATAAATGATTGATGAAACTTGGTATGTGGCTTCACCTAGTTGAATTATTTTGATATTTGAATAAAAACCCATATTTTGTGTTCCTTGTGTCAGCAAACCTACATACTCATCCCCAATGTTAGTCTTATGTAGAATAGTTAAAATATCGCTTATTTGTGAATATATTTTTATGAAACTTGGTAAGTGGCTTTATGTGGTATTAAGACAAAAATGTGTATCGGAAATTCGCTGAGTACGCAGGTTTGCTGCGACGGGGATATTTGTATTCCCTATTGATCCTGTTGCACTTGACTTATATGTTACACTTGCAGAAAAAAAATTATAAATAATTTTGTTTAGGACTACCTATCTTAATAATATTTGGAGTGCATTTATGTAAACAGAATAGTAGTTTTGATAACAATATTACCATTGTCATGTAAAACTGGAAAGGTTTTGTACTGTTTAATTATGAAAATTTGCTTATTTCATAATCCTGTAAATAATATAAGTAATACAAATCTGATTTAGTGACAGTAAGAGTCCTTCAGGAAGCATGGGCCATAAATTATCGTTAACTTAAACATGATCAAATGAACCACGTCTCACAACACTGCAAAGTATATTTTAATAATTACTGGGATTAAAACTAATCCATAAAATTTTGCCAAAAATAGTTAGTTTTCTATAATCAGGTCAGAATTTTGTGGCGCAGCAGTTGAGGGAGCTGGAGGCCGATTTGGTGCAAAGGGAGCCCGAGGTTGAGGCTGGCCCAAACACCCTTCGACCAATATGTGGCCTCTGCCTAACAAACGTGATTGTACCACGTGGCCATTGGAGGGGGGATGCATTTCCTGTAGCATCAGGGATGTAGAAACCCCCATATATTTTACCACAGTCAGTGGGATGGAAGTCAACGAGGTCCGATTGCCATTGTGTTGTCCGCAATGCATGGGCCTCGTTGGGAAATTAATTAGAGTTTTTTAACTTATTCATTTTGTATAAACTATTATTGTTAATAAATGTATAATCCGTGATGGCTTTCTCTTTTATTCCCAAGGTTTATATCCAGGCTGTGTTAATTATTTTAATTTTGTAATATTCTAGCGGTTCCCGGCCGGGGCCTAAGATAACTAGCGGGCCTCCCTTCCACTAAGTCACATAACTGTGCGGCCGATCTGCAGCAGAACATCCCATTAAACAACATTGTGAGAACACGACCCTCCTCACTTATTTTTGCTGTTTGAAATCAAATTAGGGGAAGATGGGGTAATAGTAGAATGGAGTAATAAGAGAAAAAACTTATAAAAAAAACAGCAACAAACATAAAAATATGGAAAAAATTGTTTTAAGTACCTTAATCCTTAGACTATAACTGGAAATAGCAGGCTTAGTCAAATAATAATGTTTAAAGGTCAATATATAAGTTCCAAAAAAGGCTTACGTCTGAATTTGGTGCTTAAGTTTGGCACTGTAAAAAAAAAAATAATTTTTCTCAACTAAAAAAATTTTTAATTTTCAGTTATATATATTTTGTTTGTTTCAGGGATTATGAAAAATAAGAAACATGAGTCATTTGGTCCTATTCATGAAAAAAAAAAAACAGGAACGATTCTCTTATTACCCCACCTTTTTTAACGTAGTGGGGTAATTAATAAGAGAATTTAAAGATGAACTCATTGATTGTTCTTTTTCTGTTTCGGGTTGTGTTTATGCTTTTCAAAGTTTATTTTTTAATTTAAAAGTGAAATACTATTTATAAGTGACCTTTAAACACATATTTGAACTGTTTAAATTTAGTGGACAAACAAAAAATGCCACGCAAGTATGTTCCGAGAGGGAAACCGAGAGTTTCTTACAGTGCAGAGGCTATGCAAAAAGTCGTAAATGCAGTAAGAACACAAGGATGCACATTGAAGCTTGCTGCACGAATATTCTACTCTTGGGAAGCACTACAAAGGTGATGAACCAGTGAATATCCAAAGAGGAAGAAAACCTGCTTTGTCTTCACAAGATGAAAGCGAAATTTCCCTATATCTACAGACTCTAAGGCTCCTGTGGCGAAGGACTGACAAGGCCAGAAGTGTTGTTGCTTGTAGGAGAGTATGTCTGTTCAGTATTGAATCAATAAGAAACGGTTATGTTTGCTCTGTCCAAAGCATGCTTATCAACGAGCGATGTACAGGCAGCAACGGGGGTTTTGTAGCAGAGATCAGACCTGTAATAGACAGTGAGTTAGCAACACGCGTTTTGTCAAGAATCGCGGACATCACTTATTTTGCCATTGTGGCCGCAACTCTACGCATTATTTTCAGTTTTGCTAATAGAGAACATTACTATCAACGCTACAACCGCAAGTCGTAATAATATTATTAAGGAAGTTACTTAATTTAAATACCGTTCATGTCTAACGAGCTTATACACGCATCTAATGTAATTGAAGGTTTTTCATTTTTGGTTATTTTATGTATATATATTATTATTTATTACAATTATCATCTATGTTTAAATTGTGCGTCGGAAGTTTCGAGTGCAACGAAATAATTATATGCTAGCATATCAAACTGTTTGAACTAATTATTAATTTGACCAAGTATGCAGAATAGTGCGTGTACAGACAAAGAATATCATCTTGTGATCATCTACTCGCAGGACACTGTCAAAGGTACTGTACAACAACAGAACATTTAAACATATATTATTTATTATTTTACTCAATATAACTAATGAGCTTAGTTGACAATTATTATATTGTCTGTTCCCTCGAAATGAATTACTTTATTCGCATCTCTATAATATTCAATGTCAAAAGAAATCAAATTAGCCAGGCTTATTGGGGAGATAAGGGTCCTGGTTATGATTGGTTCTGTAACTTTTTGAAAAGACATCCACACCTAACGATGAGGAATGGTGAGTTGCTTTCTTCCCATCGCCAGAGCGGAGCAGATCCATTTACAATTTACAAATTCTTTGGAGAATGGTAACAGGCCTTGAAAGGTGCCAATCTAGATGTGAAGACAGATGCAAAATTTATCTACAATTGTAACGAAACAGGCTTCAATCATGACTTAACAGAGATAAAAATGGTTGCCACTAAGGGAACTAAAAGAATTTCAAAAAACATTCCTGCATCTGGGAGAAAGAACACAACAGTTTTAGCCTGTGGTTCAGCTGCTGGTCAAAAGTTACCTCCTCTCATAGTTTTTGCAGGAAAGTATTTATGGAACAGTTGGATTCCTACAAAAGATGTCTACCCAGGAACATGATACACAGCCCAAAAGAAAGGATGGATGGAGGGTGGAATTTTCGAACACTGGTTTAAGAATATTTTTATAAAAGAAGTAGCACAAGAAATTGCTGCAAAAGACAACAAAAAAGTAGTTTTGGTTTATGACGGTGCAAAATTCCACACAAGCCTGGAGTTAGCAAAGACTGCTGTGCAAAATAACGTTGTCCTAGTATGACTGCCTCCGAATGTAACTCACTTCCTCCAGCCCTTCGATAAAACTGTAATGAAGGGACTCAAAACTCATTGGAACAAGTTGCTCATAACATACAGTAGAGAACACACTGATACACGACTGCCAAACGAAGAGTTTGCTAACTACTTTCTATTGTTTGGGAAGAATCCTTTACAGCAAAGAACATGCGTTCCGGATTCGAGTGAACAGGACTTCTGCCAATCAATCCAGAAAAGTTTCCTGAAAAGGATTATGACCAACTAAAGCTAAGAAAATTCAGAGAATACCAAAAAAATAAAAATGACCACATAGAAACAACAAGCACTAGTACATCTATCGTTACTACAAGCCCAGAGCCCGAACCCTTACCTGGACCCTCTACACCCATGGCTGATGCATCTAGTCCTATAATGATCACCCACAAGGATCAACAAGGACCAGTATCAAGTGAAGTTAAATCACCTAAGATATCACCACTAAAAAGAGCTCCCAGGAAAAGAACACTCTGTAAAGTGTCTCCATTTGAAACTTTCATACGTGAAAAAAATGAGTGAAATCAATGACAGAGATGTAAAAAATAAGCTCAATAAAAGGAAAAGATTAACATTTGACGTGAGATCCATTATAACTTCTGAAGAGTGCGTCAAAAAAACTGGAAGAACATAAAGAAGAACAACTGCAAATTGAAGAAAAAAACAAAAAAGGAGGTATCAAAATCAAAGGAAAACATTTTTTACCAAAAAATAATGCTCCGACCAAGATTTAAGTGAAATTGAACTAAAAGACAGTTCTTCTGACTGGAATGAATCCGTGGACAAAGACAGTGATGTTGAAGGAGGTAAAAAAGTGAAAAGTGAGAAAGTAAATCTCTTATTGGAGCACTATTATACAGTGTATTATGGTACTTGGCAAAACTGATTGATTTTTATGATGAGGACTTTTCAAAACTAAAATTTTTAAAGAAAAATCTTGATAAGTTGTACTGGCCAGCTCAAGGAAAAGAAGAGACAGAAACTGTGGAGAATAAGTTTATTTTTTTTGGTCCAGTCAAACTTCTGGGGTCAGGTCCGTTCAGTCTAAAAAGACATGAAATAAATTCAATCGAAAAGAAGTACAAAGAAATGAAGAAAAAAAAGTAGAAGCTTGAATTTACAAGTTCAAGATCTGTAAATAACTGTAAATAGGCCTAATACTTACTATACAAGATATTTTTACTTTTTGTTAGAAGACTTTAGTTTGAAATAGGAAGATATTAAAAGTCCTTTTTAAGTTTTGGTGCTTTCTTCAAGTGTTGTCAAGTCGAGCAGGTGTATATCTCGACTATTCGGCTGCCGGTGTCAAACCTACATAAAAGGACATTTTAAGCAACTATCAATTTTTAAAAGTGTTTTTAATTATATTTTCTTAGAAATCTTTCATAATTTTCTGGGAAAAAAGTATTTCTGTATGGCTAAATGAACTTAGCTGTGTGCTTTTCTTTAATTTAAACTCCTTGTTTGAACTCCAAAGAAACCAGCTTGTATATTTTCACTCATAATGCCCTTCCTTTTTTTTAACAACCTATATAGAAAATTAGTAATTAGGAACTTTTAAAATTAAAACTGCCATGGTACGAATGTAATAATAATAATAATTTGTTTATTGCTGTACAAATTAAATTGCATAAAGCATGAACAACAGGAAATAAAAAACAAAATAAGTAAGTCTAGTAATAACTAACACTTATATAATAGAAGTGATGACAAGCTCTTCTTCTTTCACTCAAAAACTCTTTTAAATTGTAGTAAGTCTTAGTTTTTAACAATGTCTTGAACCCTTTCCTTTTGAACTTGTTGGTAAATGGCTAAAAAAGGTTTTCATACTTTAAATGGTATGTCTTTTATTATTTGATGTTTTGTGATTTGGTATGGCCAGTTTATTTGTATTCTTCAAAATTTTTATATAGAAGTATTCTTTTAAATATTCAAAATATTTTTTGGAACAAAATATGTTATAAAATATAATTAAATGTAAGGGTTAATAATTAGTTTTATTTAAAGATAGTCTTGCAAGAATAATTTTGCCTTTTTTCCTGCTCGAATAGATTTCTGTTTTTGTAAAATAAATAGGTTTTGGATATTAGAATTTAAGTTGCCCCAAATAATAATAGGATAGCTCAATTTAGGGGTAATTAAACAATGATACACCGATAGTAATGCAGTTTTTGTACAAAATGTCAATAACCCAATAACCTTCTGATAAGAGAAATATTTGATGAAATTAATCACTCAAAGAGTTTAGATGTTCTTAAAATTTAATGTTGTTGTCTAGTTAATTGTATTATTTTGTTTTTAATCAGTTTAATGAGCGTTTTTTTGACTGGAAACCTTATGTCATGCCGTGTATTTTAACTTTTAACTTTAATAAGTTTAATGAGCGTTTTTTTGACTGGACTTTCAAGTCAGAACGGTATGAGTCATACAACACAACACGCCCCTTCTGTCTCAAGGTCATAGTCGAAACTTTGCTTATTGCTGCCACTCATCCCCGACTCCAAGCCGACACTTCAACATTACATACATCCTGTCCGGTGTGTATCCTGTTTAGTACGCAGGGAAATTTGGAAATTTTAAAGTGATTAATCTTGATTTTTTTTCAATAATATCTGTAGTGAAATCACAAACTTAATGGACTTAAAAGCGTTGCATCAACAAATAAAATAAGATAATACGTGGCATTTCCTTATCAGCCAACAAGTTTAGCCGATAATAATGTCAAAATTAACTGATGACTCCATAGCAACCTGCAACTATAACTTATTTAAACGTGCACAGTTATGGAGTTTCAAACAAGCAAATTAGTTTGACAGAGCGGGGGGCTCGTTCTACTGCTGAGTGCCGCGAAAATTGTGCGCATTGCACTTTCACGGCTGATACTAGCAATATATAAACGTTAAGTATGTCATGTGATACACAATTTTAAAGCTCTTAAAAGGGGCTAAAAGTTTTGTTTGAAACATTTCTGCGTAAAATGTAAGTGTAAATAGTTGGAAACCAAAAAGTAAAATTACGTAATTAAATATATACATTTTTATCAGCTTGTTTACAAACAACTACCAAACGGTAAAAGATACAATAAAAAGGATTAGGACATTAATTGTAGAAAAAAATATAAGAAAGACAACGAAAAAATTGACTCCAATACCTTTAATAGTTTTTGAGATAAACGCGATTTACGAAACCCTTGCAATTTCTAACTTTGGAGGGCGCTGGGGGGAAGCAAGTGGGTAGGGGTGGGGACTTTTGGCAATACACTTGTCTAAACTATAGTAATCGATGGGGAAAAAATTAGCTTTATACTATTTTTTTCCTCTATCGGGTATTTTACGACACAGGTTGACTGGACTAATGGTCAAAACCAAAATAACTCCAAACACCGAAACCCAAATAGACCCGGTCCACCAAAACCTACTCCTAATCAGAAGCCGAAAAACTAAATAAGGAGGTTCTGCATAGAAAGACATTATATTTAGGAAACACAGGGCCGTGAATAAAATAACAATAAATAGTCTATAAATAACGTAATGACAAAGTTAAATAATAATAAAAAGGTAAAAATAATGTATTGCCATTGGCTAGGATCGAACCTGAAACCAATGTATATTTAACCGAAAAAATGAAAATAGTAAACAGAAAGCGTTAGGTAGTATTCATTATAACATACGGGATGACTTGCTAAGTAATCAAGATACAGAAAAAGCCTATAGAAGAGATTCCGGCAAATTTCGCGGAAATTGAACTTAACCCGGCGGTACTAGAGATATACATCGGTGCGGATATAAATGTAGTACAATTAGATTACTTTGAGCATTTAAAAGGCAATGATGTAGACATTTTGGAACTCCTGTAACAAACGTTGAAATAGTTACCACGTTAAAAGGACGGATACAAAAAATAAACAAGCAAGCTATGGTTAAAGTTAAATTGGGGGCAAAAACAATAGACATGAAGTTGTTAGTCGTAAAAGGCTTAAGGTCACGTGTGATAATGTAGTTCCCACCTCATCTCTTCAAAATTCAAATTTGAGTTAGACTTTTGTTCATTTTTTGTTGTAATAAACTTAAGACACATTTTAACTGAGTAAATGTTTCATTTGTAATAGAGAATGTTTTGTTCTAATAAACTTGAGATCTGTACTCGAGATTTAATTCGTCTGCATCATCCAATAACAAATCCTTCATTAACTAACTAGTTTCGTATTTTCTTCTACTTTGAAGGGTTGGACGCAACCAAAACCATCGTTTGCGCCGTTTACGCACTTTTTCGCTGTTTTCAATGATAATTATAAACTCACCTAAAGCAACTAGTACATCCTCCTCGGCAGATATTTTGCGACTGAATGCGAACGAATGCGACTGAACGAATGCCTAGGTGTAGACGGCAAGCCAATATCGCTCAGCCAACCACGGCATAGTGTAGACGCCGCTTTAGAGTCAAATTTAACTGAAATCAACTTAAAATTCGAGTACTATGTAATAGTAAATTCAATAGTTAGACAAATCGAACAAACAAAATGGGATAATGACTGAGCAGGGTCAACGAACCGACCGCATGGTAATAAGTAATTATAAATAAATAGGAGTAATCCGAAATCAAAATTTTACCAAGTCTTAACGTTTAATATTAAAATGAAATAATAAGACAATAAAAACGTAGAAAAATCAACTAAAATCTGAAGTCTATTCGAGTCGAGCTTATCTAGATATGCCTACGCATAGTGTCGGAAGCAATTATAAATGCGGAACTAAAGTATCAGGCAACTATGACCACATAGCAAGCCACACCAACTCTCTGAGTCGAGTTGTTTTGTATTTACATGAGACATCAATGGACGACTCATCCGTCTAGACACGTGAGGAACTACACACACACCGCAACCAATGTAAACAAATGGGATTGCAATGTCTAAACAGGGCTTGTTTCAAAGAGGATATAAAGTCGGATGACAATACTCTACTCACGCTAGGCTGTAAGGAAGTGGCATCCTTAGCAGCTAGGTCTGCTTTAGTGTTTCCATGTATACCGGCGTGACCCGGAACCCAGCAAAACGACACCCCCATGCACCTTAGACAAAGTCTGTGCATGGAGCACAGAATATCTTTGACCAAAGTGTTAGGAGAGTACATATTTTTAATGGACTCAAGTGCACTTCTTGAATCTGAACATATGAGAAGGTGCTCTGGTGTTGGTAGAACAATATTGAGTGCCTTGAGTATTGCAAAACGTTCTGCTGTATATACAGAAGAGGAAGATGGTAATCCATAAGTGAAACTGTTTCCTGACAGAACAAATGCGCATCCGACTATATTGACCAGTTTAGAACCATCAGTGAAAATAATATGACTTGATGGGTAACGTTTACATATGGATATAAATTCCTGACGGTAAACAACATCAAATGTAGTTTGTTTTAGATACCTAGACAATGAGAGATCGACATGAGGTTTTCTAATCGACCATGGAGCGACAAAACATGGTGTATTTTCGTATATAGGGGGTAGTGCTACCCCCAGATTATTGAGGATACGGATGGTTCTGATCCCAAAGGGAGCAGTGGATCGTTTACGGAATTCGTACTGTGCAAATAATGGATTGTTAAATACAATATTATATGAAGGGTGCAAAGGTTTGGAGCGCACATTACACATATATGACAATTGTAGCTGTTGTCTGCGACGTTAAGTACGCTGCCTTGAGGGACACTATTCTCTAAATAAAATCGATCTGATAAGGTGGATCCAAGACACACCCTAAAATATCGATTAGATAGGAAATTTTTTATAAATGCTAGGATTCTCCCATGAATACCCCAAGATTGTAATGTATTTAGAATTCCTCTTCTCCAAGCCGTATCATATATATGCCTTTTCAAGATAGAAAAACACCGCAACAAGTGTCTGACGAAGAAGAAAGGCATTTTGAATGGCCGACTCTAACAAAACCAGCTGATCGATAGATGATCTTCCCTGACGGAAACCACACTGTTCTTTACAGATCAGTTTGTTACTTTCAAGGTACCATACAAGTCGCCGATTGACCATCTTCTCCACCAGTTTACATAGAACGCTGGTGAGAGAGATAGGCCGATAACTACTTGGATCAGTTTTGTCTTTCCCTGGTTTTAATAGAGGAATTACTAAGGCCTCCAACCAAGAATCAGGAAAGATATGCTCATCCCATATACGATTGTATATTTGGAGAAGAACAGCCCTACCCCACTCTGGAATATGTTTAATCATGGAATATACGACATTATCGGGTCCGGGAGTTGAATCCGTAGCCGACAATATGGCAGATTCCAATTCATGCATTGTAAATGGGTCATTTAACGGAGAATTCTGTGATATGCCGATAGTGAATGGCATGACCTCTTGAGCAGTTTTATATGTACAAAAAGCATCATTATACCCAGCTGTTGAAGAGAACCTAGAAAAGGATGAGCCCAAAATGTTTACAATTTTATGGCTGTCTGCAGATTTAATGAAATATAAGATCTTTATAAGTGTATTATATAATACTATCCTGTGCTAATTTATATATTTAAAACAATTGTTCACTGTTAAAGACCAGTGCTTTGCTCTCGTTCAATATCATATTGTTCTTCTAGTTCAGTAGCCTAATTAGCCAATTACTTTACGTAATTGGCCTGCAGTCTAGCTTAATCTGTAAGAACATATTTTATATCATTTATTTCGCTTGGTATATTTGTATTGAACATACATTCCTTAGCATACAATCCAATTACGTGCAAAATAATATTTTTCTTTATCTACTTATGTATTTACTCATAGGTATATATTTACTGTTAATTCATTATTTTGTGTAATTACCAGATGCCATGAAACTACCAGAGTAAGGGTGTTCGACAGCAATGGGCCCAAGAGGACATGGACAGAGCTATTACAGCAGTGAAGAACGGAAATGTTTCTCAACAGAAGGCAGCTCTTTTATACAATGTTCCTCGACAAACTCTCCAAAGTACTTGCTTTCTGAAAAGCTAGGAAGCAAATCTTTTGGTCGACAACCTGATTTAGGAGGTCGTGCTGAACAGGTACGTAGTTGTTAATAATTTATTAACATTATCACTCTACGGATTTTCGTTTAACAGAACATACGTAAGGTTTGATTTAGGAGTACGTGCTGAACAGGTACGTAGTTGTTA
>JAGFPH010004482.1:52337-64512 GCA_018207615.1 Philaenus spumarius | reverse complement strand
ATGGGGACCCATAACTATAAACCAGGAGATCTGGTAGGTCACCTGACCATATTGCAAGAGCTTCATGGGATCAAGGTGGACCTTATGGTGTCGGATGTGATGAGAAGGACACTTAATTTCGACCACTCCTTCACAGTGAAGATAGATAGTCTCCAGGAGGCAGGTAGTGCTGGACATGGACATATACAAGAATGGTGTACTGATGGCTCCAAAAAGGCCAGCGGAGTTGGTGCAGGAGTCTATGGTCCTAGGTGCAGTGTATCTAGGGCTATGGGAGCCTTACCATCAATCTTTCAAGCGGAGGTCGTTGCGATAGATCTCTGCGCCCGTGAAATCCTAAAAAGAGGGATTAAGGGAGCTAGGATTGACATCCTTTCTGATAGCCAAGCAGCCTTAAAGGCATTTGAATCATTCGCCTTTGAATCAAGGCTAGTTTGGGACTGTTTTAAAGTAGTGAATGACATGGCTAGACTCAATGAAGTTACTCTTAAATGGGTGCCTGGTCATGTAGGTATTAAGGGCAATGAGGCAGCAGATAGACTTGCTAGAATAGGAGCTAAAAAGCCCTTCATTGGTCCAGAACCTTTCTGTGGGAGGCCTAAAAACCATCTGAGAAATGTTGTTGAAGTCTGGACGGAGAAGAGCTGGTCCACACATTGGAAAAATGCTCCTGGGCTTAGGCAGGCAAAAATGTTTATCTGTCTCTTTAAGTCAAAAGCACAGAAGCTTTTATTATTGGGTAGGAATAACCTTAGACGGATTGTGGGAATTCTCACACTGGTCATTGCCCGGCCAAATACCACCTCAAAAAAATGGGGCTGGTCTCGGAAGACTCTTGTCGATTCTGCTCCCTCGGAACTGAATCGGCTCAACACCTGCTGTGCGAGTGCGAGGCTCTCGCACGGAGAAGATTTACGGCTCTTGGAAATGCTTTTGTTAGCCCAGAAGAGGTCCGTGGTGTTGATCCCGGGACCCTTATTGGTTTCGTAAGAGACCTGAAAGGGATCTGGGATGATCACTAGAAGGGGATGTATACCAGATCTTATGGGTCGCAGTGGTGAGGAGGCTTATCACACCTCTATCCCAAAAAAAAAAAAAAAAAAAATCCCCTTATGGCATTATTTATTGAAACTGATATGCGTGGTCGCCACGAGCCATCAAATAAAATTAATGTCGATGAAATAAAAGTTATTCATCAATTCATTGATCTTTACCCAAGGCACAAAAGTCATTATGCGAGACGAGGTTGTTCGTCAGAAAAAATTTTCTTATCAAGTCATTTAAGTGTGAGGAAGATGTATAATGAGTATCTGAAAATGGCAATGAAAAATCCGTGTGTTATGTGACATGTTTTGGAAAGTTTTTAATATGAAAGGCTAGAAGTTCAAACAACCTTATATCGATACATGTAAAACGTGTGATGCGTTCAATGTAAGCAAGAGACATGCATCAAATAAACTTGAATCTGAATCTATCGATAATAGCCATAAATCACATATCTTGGAAGCACAGGACGTTATGACAAAAAGCGTGAAGATAAAGACAATGCCAAAGAAATTGATTATCAACGAGTTTTAGTCTTTGATTTACAGCAGGTGCTTCCTGTGCCCTACCTCACCACAAACATCGCGTATTACAAGAGGTTATTGGCAATGTACATCCTGACAATTCGTGAATGTTCATATAATGAATCCTCAGAATGTTTTATGTGGAGCGAGCTAGAGGGGGGGAGAGGATCTGACCAAATTGCCTCCTGCATCTTTCAAAAGATCCAGGATCTTCCTGGTAGTGTTCATCAAATAATTACTTACTCAGACACTTGTGGCCGCCAAAACCGTAATATAAACATGGCCGTTATATGTTCATGTATGCAGTATCAAAAAAAGATACTCTTCAGATAATTGACCAAAAATTTCTTTTACCTGGTCACACGAGACTTGAATGTGACAGCGACCATGCTCGAATTGAATGGGCAAAAAAATGTCTGGCATCATCTGGGTCGTCAAGTAGCCCTGAAGAAAAGATGAGGATTATGGTACCTCGAGACTAGACTCAGTTCGTTAGATCCCTCTCAGGGAAAAAAAAGTTTAAAGTGGTTGAAATGCATCACGATGATTTTAAGGCATTCTCCGCGCTTTTGAAGAACAATGTCTTGGTTCACCGAACCAAAGATACAGATAAGGAACCTGTAAACTGGCATAGCATTAAATGGTTAGGATATACGAAACAATTTGGTGTTGTATACTTCAAATACGATCTTTCTCCTTTCTCTCCTTTTCGTACTCTCAATCTCATCAGAGACCGAAAAAGCCGAAAGATCACTAATGCAGCAAGTCTGGCAGTACCAAACTGTTATTCAAAAACACAGGGCATCAATCCAAAGAAAAAGAAAGATCTGCTGTCTATATTAGACCTTATAGACAAGGAATGCCAAACCTTCTACAAGACTTTACCGACTAATCCCAAATCACGTGAGTTGACGAGCTTGATGATGAAGACGAAAACTCTGAAGGTGAAGGCGACAACTAAGTCATCAGGAAAGAGCTAAGACTGATCCTTGAGTATTTTTTATTCATAAAATGTTTTTGATTCAAAATATGTTTTTTGTAACTTGTTAAAATACGGTAGTGTTGTTCCTCGTAACAAAGACTGATCCTTCAGTATTTTTTTTGTTTGAGTCATACATTTTTTGATAAAAAATGTTTTTAACAATTTGTTATAATAATATTGTTCCTTGTAACTTGTTAAAAACTGTTTCATGAGATCTTGATTCAGAATATGTTTTTTGTAGGTTTGTAATAGGACATTTTTGTTCCTTGTAACCTTTTATAAGACTCATTCATGAATATTTTATGTTTAGTAAAATGGTAATTGTAACTTAATAATTGTTATTTTGTTTCAATAAACATTGTTTATAATTTTTAACTGAGCATTTTTTACTGTAGCACTGTTTTCCCCATTAATGGTAATGTTTATTCTTAAAGTTGGCAAAACCTGTTATGTCAACCTTTTGATGTAAAATCGTCATTGTCTCAAGTATGAATGCAAATTTCAGTTGTAATTTTATAGCAGTAATAGTTTAACTTCAAAGCTACCAAACAATTGCTTACTTAAGAAATTTGGGCCAATTTCAGAATTTTGTCAGTAACTCAAACTTAAAATCGCTCTCCTGTAAATTTAATAAACTTGACATATCAAGTTATGGCATCTACCCAAAGAGATGATACCTGGTGCAAATATAATCAGGCTCAAAAAATAATGATACCTATCAGCATAAGAAGCATTTTTATTTAAAAGAAATTGTGATGTCTGAAATTAAGCCTAAATTCAGAGAACTAGCTCATGTTAATCTTTTAGAGAAGTGTCTAAAGGGGAGATCTAAAAACCCCAACGAATCACTAAACAATGTAATTTGGGCACGAGTCCCAAAGAGAACATTTGTAGCTTTAGAAACTCTAATATTAGGTACCTATGAAGCAGTACTTTCTTACAATGATTGGAATTTTGCCAAATTGAAAGTAATGAAGAGTATGGGGCTTCAAGCTGGATTTTTCATGGTAGAAGCAATGAAACGCCTCGACCAGATCCGAGTTCGAAAAGCAGAATAAGCGGCTTGTGATTTGGAGAAAAAAATTAGACATGCCAGAAGTGTTGCCAAAAGAAGACTGGAGGACCTATATGAAAAGGAGGAAGATGCAGACAACCCCTCTTACAGTGCTTGGCACTACTAACTTCATCTTTCTGTAAGTGTCAAGTTGTTTTTGTAGTTTTTTCCGTTTCTCAAAATATAGATTTTTTTAAGATTCAATGTTCATTTTTCGGAAACTATTAGAGATATCAAACTGAAATTTTCACACTAGTTACAGGTAACTTACTTCTAGTTCATTACACAAAATTTTATAAATATTTTAATATTTTGAAAAAAAAATTATTTTGGTATTTTTTATAGGCCTACAAACAAAAATTTTAATTTTTAAGTAAAGTAAAAATACCTATATGCGGAACTAGATATTAAGACAGTCTTTAAAACAAAAATAAGCTCTATCTCAAATGGTTAGAGAAATATTACATTGTTAACATTAAGTTTATATGGCGTTCGGACTCATGGCGTATGGAGAAAAAATTTATTTAAAAATACTGTAAAATGTGAAATGTGTCAATATAATTTTTCTAAAAAAATCGTTCTGTAAAAGATCATTGTCATATTACTGGTAAATTTAGAAATATTTCATATAATTCATGTAATTTAAAACGTCAAAAACAAAAGTTTGTACCAGTTTTTATTCATGGAAGTTCTAATTATGATACACATTTTATTTTTGGACAGTTAGACATTGACCAAAATCAAATTCATGTTATTCCAAATTCTACAGAAAAATATATATCTTTTTCTAAAAAAAACATCAAGTGGTATTTGAATTCGTTTTGTAGACACATTTAAATTTATGAATAGGAGTTTGACTGGTCTTGCAAAAAATTTTAAACCAAATCAGTTTATTCATACAAAAACAATGTTTAACGATGAAGATATGTTGTACGTTACATGAAAAGGTGTGTATCCGTACGACTATACTAATGCTTGGGTTAAATTTAATGATGTTGAACTGCCATCAAAAGAAATGTTTTTTTTTTTGTCGCTTTGAATAATACTAATATTTCAAATGAAGATTATCAGCATGCTATAGACACATGGAATAATTTTAAAATAACAATTTAGGGGAATATAATGATTTATATTTAAAAACTGATGTACTTTTGTTGTGTGATATATTTGAAAGTTTTCACAGTTTATGTTTAAATAGTTAAAGCTTAAATTGTGCTTATTTTCTTACTTTACCTTCTTTTACATTTGATGCCCATGTTATCGTATTATACTGAAGTGAATTTAGAATCGTTAGTAGATTCTGAAATGTATATTTTTTTAGAACATGGTATTAGAGGTGGCGTTAACTTGTATAAAAAAATATGGTGTAGCTAATAATCTTCATATTCCAGAAACCTATGATACAAGTATAATTGAAAACTATCTGATTTATTTAGATGCTAATAATTTGTATGGATGGGCTATGTCCAAGCCAATGCCATTAAAGGAATTTCGTTGGCGCAAACCTTGTATAAAATTTTATGTTACAAAAATGTCTGATGATTTTTCTGTAGGTTATATCTTGGAAGTAGATGTACTTCATCCTAACTGTTTACACGGTACGCATAATAAGTTACCTTCTTTACTTATAACCAATCTGTTCCTGGTTCTAATCATAAAAAACTTTTAACTACCTTAGAAGATAAAGTTAAATATATATGTCACTACGTAAATTTAAAACAAGCCATTGCTCATGGTCTTAAACTTGTAAAAATTCATCGTATTTTAGAGTTTAATCAGAGTCCTTGGTTAAAATCTGATATTGATTATAAAACTGAAAAACGCATAAATTCTACAACAGATTTTGAAAAGATATGTATAAATTATTAAATAATGCAATGTTTTGAAAAACTATGGAAAATTTAAGAAATAGAATTAACTTAGAATTGGTTTGTAGTGAGAAACGTCTTGATAATTTAATTTGAAACCCAAATTTCCTAGACCGTATCATATATGACGAATCGTTATGTGCTGTACAGTGTTCAAAAGAATCAATTATTTTAAATAAACCAATTTATGTAGGATTTTCAGTGTTAGAATTAAGCAAAACTTTAATGTATAAATTTCATTAGGATATAATGAAAGAAAAGTACAAAACCACAATATCATTAATGTATTCGGATACTGATTCCTGTGTTTATGACATTCAAACATAAGATTTGTATAAAGAACTTAAAAACGATTTGGAATTAAATTAATATTTTGACCCAAGTAACTTTCCAATAAACCATTTATCATATTGTGAACATTATAAACAAAAACTAGGTTACTTTAAAGATAAAACTAAAGGAGATCCAATTATAGAAATTGTAGCTTTAAGACCTACATTGTGGTCTTTTAAAACGGATAAGTAAAACGAAGTCAAGAAAATTAATGGTATTACAAATATGTTATAATTAAATCATTTTTTTAGATTTTAAGGAATTTGTATTTGAAACTAATAAAGAATATTATAAAAATGTAAAGTGGTATAGACAAATAAATTGGTTTAGATCAAGAAAACATATTGTTGAAACTGTAACAACTTAACTAATAAATTAGCATTAAATAGTAATGATGAAAAAAGGATAAACAGCTGAGGATGGAATTGATACATATGCTTTTGGACATTATTTATTTAAAAGTGATAAGTGTAAAGATTGAAGAACTTTTGTACATGATCGTTGGATCATTTTTTTTTTTTAACTTGAATAAACTGTGTGTTGCTTACTAATATAAAGTTTAATAAAATAAAAAAACAGATATTACTACATTTAAAAAAATGTTTTATTTGTTTTTATTTCCTTTACATTATTTTCTTTACAATTCTAGACAAAGGTGAATATTGTACAAGTGCATCATGAATAATTAAACAATAGCAAGCAGTGTCTTCCCCAAAATCTGTAGTTGTCTGCATTTCAATTCTTAAGTCCAACGATCCAGTTTTTAATGATTCCTCTTGTTTGGAACAGTCAATTACAAAAAGAGGTGTTTTCAGAGCCAAGGTTTGTCGATCTATGAGTGGCTGGTTATCGCTTCCTTGATAGTAAGGATGACTGGAACCTTATAAAAAACATATAGAATCGCTTTATTTCCATTAATATTATCATATGGTTAGTATTTTGAATTCAAATAAAGTTTAATACTTTCAATATTGCAAAAATCAAAATGAGAAGCATTAGCGATTGCATTATCTTTTCTACCGGTTTGAAAAGCAACAATAACGTAACGAGGTTTTGCCAACATAGTAGAAGTTTTCACAGTTCCGGATTGAAATTTAGTTTTTGGTAATGAGAGATACTCTTGCATTTGCCAACGTCTGAATGGTATGGATGTTATTTCATCCCTGTTTGTTAAATGCAGTAATGATAATTTCTCTTCATCATCTACACGTATATAAGGCATTTTTCATACTATTTTTGAAATTTTAATTTTAAAATTATGTTTCATTTAATTTGTATCTGAAGAAGATCTTAATAACACTAACTTCTGTTTAACATTTATAATTATCTGTTTATAGTCCTTCAGCGAAACCCAATAAAATTCGTAGTGGAACCCAAAACGAAAAACTTCACTTATCGGATATAGGCTGCGCGTTGATGAAGACGAAGCATAATTTCCAATTGTTTTGTTCATTAAGCCTCAAGGTCAAAAGATTCTTCATTAATGTTGAATACCCACATTCTTAACTCTATCGATTTCCGTTCAACAAAGTTCATATCTTATTTCTTCAAACATAAACGCAATCGCGTTATTAACTAGAGCCGTTGTAACGTCTGCGGTTCCATCACCTGTTGTTAGTCCCTTCTACGATTAAAAAACTTTTATTTGGTAACGTATATACGACTTGTTGATGGATGGAAATTCTTATTTCATCGCTATTGAAACAGTTTGAAGAATATGGATTCGAATGGGTTTGAATGCCATTCAAGATCAACTGTGACATCATTTTTTTAAGAATGATGTCTAAGATCAATGTCTAATATATGATACATTTTGTTTTATATCATTCAATTTGTATCCGGAAATGGATCTGAGAAATATACAGTTGCTTAATGTTAACACACTGAGTGTTGATAGAGGAATGACGCTTTTAGATACAATTATACTTTTATTTTCTACCATTTTCAGCATATGAGTAGGTGTACAAATAAATCCCATGGTGTAATCTTATTTTGAACTTCTTAAATGAAGACGAATGATTACATTTTCGTTTCTAAAATTAACTAATTTTCCGTATTGATCTTCCAATTTAATGTTCATCTTATAAAGTAAACCTTGCGTTATTATTGTGCAAATAAATAACATGAGCCGGTTTTTCAACTATTTTAAATCCTGGTTCTACTACAGGATAAAATTCATGCAATATTCCACGTCGTCTTTGTAAGAGCTAACTATATCACACGCAATACGTATGACGCCTACTTTAACAATAGCGGCTTGATTCAGAGAGAATGTCATATATTTTCTTTTAGTTTATTAAAACCTTTTTCTCTTTCTTTAAAACCTAATAGCGAAGCAATACTTTCACTTTTAAATTCAATTTCATTATTACAATAAATTTCCGTCTTCAGCGTATTATTGTTTAGCTTTATTATAAGTTTTGTTTTACTTTTTTTATCTCTCAATTCTTTATTTATATCTTGTATATCTTCAATTTCGTATGTTCCTTGTGGCAGCGTAATCGGTGATTCATTTTTTCCAAAATAAAATTTATCGTTAATATTTTGTTCAATATTTGGTATTGAATTATATGTCATTAGGTCAATCAGTCCTATTTCCCATTTCTGTGATGTAGATAAATCGATGGGCGAAAAGAATTCACAAGTAAAATATAAACTTCTGCCGGACAGACAAATCATGGTGCTACAAGAAATTCCAAGCACAAATGATCACAATTAACTGTATTTAATTTTTGACGACAAGGGTAATTGAAATTAATTGCAACTTGCTGTTTCGAATTAAAATATATCACTAATTCCATTGGCGGTCTTAAATCTCCAAAAATATTGAACAATATTTCCACGTTTTTTTTAACAAACCCAATGAGTACCGCTTCCTTTGAAACTGTCCAAGTTTATTATAGCTGATTCATTGTACAATGGTCCTTTTTCTGGTAATGTCCGCATTAAAACGCCTCTAAAATGTGGAATTTTGATTTTCTCTGCATAATCTAGTAAGTCTAGAGTCGATAAGGCTCGAACGGGTATTGAGTTGATCAATTTCGTCGAGTACGAAGGTGTTTTCCTTCTTTTTATAACCATCTCCTTTGTATGGGACGTACGTACAGACCTTCTAAATTTTTCATTTTTTTTTAAATATCCGTAAGCATTTCAATTACTTTTTTATTTGCCATTATATTGGATTTTTTAATTAGCTTTCATTATGTTGGTTGTCGTAGCGCAGCTGCTCATATATAACAATAATATATAGCTTCATGTGATATCCCCGGCAACGTATATATACTCCAGCAAAAGTGTAGAAATAATTTCCATCAAACATAATTGTCCCTGAAAAGGGCCAAAATCAAAGCGAAACAGTACGTTAAATTTCCGAATTAACTTCTCGGTTTTCAAAAGGGCCGACATCACATCGCACAAGCAAACGGAATTCCTCAAAGGGGCCTAATTCAGTCAGCGTCTTGCGATTTTCCCGTAAATACCTTTTACGAGAAAACTCGCCTTAAATTTCCCAGAGCTTCACTCTCACATGTCCCCCGGTCGATATAACATCTGTCTGCCGAACATAGAAATGTCGGCCGCCAAGGACACGACGATATCGTCCGGCAAAAACTTCTAAAATCTACGTATACTTTCCTCGGGAGTTGAGACCTCATCTTCCGAGAAAGTCACTAGTATTATTTCCCACTGATTTCTTAAGGATCGTTCCGACAACGCACAGCAGCTGTCTGGGAAGCGTAGACACGCTCTTCCGCCAAGGACACTCCGACATCAGGCGAAAGGATCCTTCACTTCTACCGTTAAACTTCTCCCTGCAGATGAGACCTCTTCTTACGGAAAAGATATTCGGCCCGTCTTCCGTGATACATATGTCGAAATAACTTTAATATCCTCAGTAATTTCAGCTCCCCGGTCATGTTGTATATTTAGTTGGCAAACGTCGACACGGTTGCCGCAACAAAACTAAATAATTCATCGTCAAATGAAAACATCAACTTCAAACTTTCTCGGCTTTCATCGCGCTTCGTCCGAGAAAGGTACAGTCTCCCGCGTTATTATTTCGAAAAATCTACTAAGCCCCGACGCGAAAAGCAAAACACGCTAAATTAAGTTCTCACTAAACATAGACAACGCTCTGCTGGCTTCAGAACTCCGCAACTTCGCCACCCGGCAATTTGTCAACCAGCTCCGGTTACATTTCACACGTTTTCGCTGGAACTAAGTATATATACAGCCAGATTTAAGACCAAAAATTATCATTGTTCACCTCGAGACCAACCGATCATCAAGTATCAACAAGCGTAACGCGATTCCAACTGTACCAAGTACCACTGAGCATCTTCATCAAGCGAACTAGCGACTTCACTGAAGCCAGGACTGCCAGTGAGAAACGAAGACGGGAAGTCTCCCGCAACAAGAGTTGAAGGCGCACACCAAAGAGAGAGTTAGCGCTAAGGGAAGAGAGCTGCGACTGGGGAGGAAGTGTTGCCCATTCGCTACAGGGCAAACTAAGAAATCAATATGCGAATAATTATAATTCAAAATACTGGTTCATCGGTCATTCCACAACAGTTGGATGCCCTACAGCCATGGCTCAGGATGTGGAGAATTGCAGTGAACACAGACAAAACGCAAGCCATCCAATTTTCTGCATTACGTAGATTTTCCAAAGTCCAATTAACTCCAAACAGATCACCCATAGCATGGACCCGTCAAGTCAGATACCTTGGAATCACGCTTGAATCTAAATTAAATCCGTCCCGTCACGTCAAGCAAACTCTGTAAAGGGCTAAATCTGTCCGTGGCAGACTCCTTATCCAGTCATGTCCACCTCGTATCAGATTGTCCATGTACAAAACATACATCAGACCAGTACTCACGTACGCAGCTCCAGCTTGGTATTCTTTACTGTCTGTTTCTTTTAAAAAAAAGTTTGACTCCTTCCAGAACAAAACTCTCCGTTGGATCACCAACTCCCCATGGTACGTATCGAACGCAAACCATCTCCCAAGGGGCACAAAATCCCCACACTTGAGGACTTCATCCTAAAATTAACTAATAGACACAGAGCTTAAGGTTCTTGCTACATACACATCCAATAAATCATCACTGATTCTGCACCTCCACAGGACAAAATAAAACGTTCCTTATGTCTGGTTTACGAACGTTAAGTATCCAAAAATCCAAGCTCAATTCTTAAACACCACACTTTCGTAGTTAATCCCAGAGTATTCCATAGATTCACCATCTCGTTCCCACTCAAAATTTATTCCACATTTAGCCAATATAACCTCAATAAAGTCATTTTTCAGTTTCAGCCAAGCAGCCATTGTTTTAAAACAGATGCTGTCTTCAGCCGAGACTACGGTCTCGACAATTTACTAGGTTATTTCAACAATCACCGAGACAACATATGCGTTGCACAGCGAAACTAAGAAGATCGTTCGTGGAAAAGAGGCAGACTCGGCCTGAACCTCCATCGTAGTTCCCGCAACGACTGAAGACCCATACATGTATCAGGCTGCGATATACCCCGTCCCGACATACATCACACGCTCTTCAAGCACACACATAAGATCCTTTTAAGGCCCTATACACAAAGCAAAGTAGTTTCCCCCTAGACTTCGGTTTAGCGGTACGAGCTTCGGCTTAGAGCTACTGTGTCTCACTATAGCACTTGGTACTTTGGTGTTGTGTTCTATTGTCACAAATATCACAATGCAACGAAACATCGCAACGCAACGAAACATGGCAAAGCTTCAAACACTAAGCAGGCTTCACCTGACACACGTACGCCCTTCTGACCACACTTTTACTCACTTAGCGGCCATTATCAGGGTCCAAGAGTTAAAAATCAAATTATTCGAAACCTTCATGTATATACCCAGTCTACAAGGTAACATCTAGACATCAAAATATAACAAAGATGATGACATCAACACTAGTAGCATTGTATTTGGATAACCTAATAGAACTCCGATCCAATGCAATATTTCGTTCTACTGGAAATTCGACGATAGTGGCACCATCTATTGGGGAAACGAAGGAAGCGGTGTGAAACACCAATGGTACCAATAATTTCTCCCTAGCGCTACCTCGAAGCGCGAACATGCACTATTTTCCTGACAACCTCTTTTTCAGTACACAGCCCCCGCATGCACGGTATATTTTATTATTCATGATCTATGGTAGTAGTAGGATTCATATAAATGCCCGGTTTACAATGTGAAATCTGTACATCAAAATGTAACAAAGATGACAACACTAACAAGTAGTAGGATTCGTAAAAAAACCCTGTCTACAAGATGTTGTCTACACATAAAAGTGTAACAAAGATGATGATGTCATAAATAAAAATGGTAGTATTCATATA
>JAGFPH010004482.1:35526-46947 GCA_018207615.1 Philaenus spumarius | reverse complement strand
CATCAACACAAGTAGTAGGATTCATGTAAAAACCCAGTCTACAAGGTAACATCTAAACATCAAAAGTAACAAAGATGACGACTTCAATACTTTTACACGGCGACATCTTAACATCACGTTGTTACAAAGATGATGACATCAATACAAGTAGTCGGATTTATTTAAAAACCCCGTCTAAAAGGTGGCACCTAAACATCAAAAAGTAACAAAGATGTTGATGATTCAAATAAACAAAAGTGGTAGGATTCATATAAACATTCAGTCTACAATGTGTCATACATACATCAAAATACAAAGAAGATGATGGCATCGACAAAAGTGATAAGATTCATATAAATACTTAGTCTACAAGGTGACATCTAAACATCACGTTGTTACAAAGATGATGACATCAACACTAGTAGTAGGATTCATGTAAAAACCCAGTCTACAAGGTAACATCTAAACATAAAAATGTAACAAAGATGATGACATCAACACTAGTAGTAGGATTCATATAAATGCCCAGTTTACAATGTGAAATCTGTACATCAAAATATAACAAAGATGACACCACTAACAAAAGTAGTAGGATTCATATAAACATTCAGTCTACAATGTGTCATACATACATCAAAATACAAAGAAGATGATGGCATCAACAAAAGTGATAAGATTCATATAAATACCCAGTCTACAAGGTGACATCTAAACATCACGTTGTTACAAAGATGATGACATCAACACTAGTAGTAGGATTCATGTAAAAACCCAGTCTACAAGGTAACATCTAAACATAAAAATGTAACAAAGATGATGACATCAACACTAGTAGTAGGATTCATATAAATGCCCAGTTTACAATGTGAAATCTGTATATCAAAATATAACAAAGATGACACCACTAACAAAAGTAAAAAACCTTGTCTACAAGATGTTATCTACACATAAAAGTGTAACAAAGATGATGATGTCATAAATAAAAATTGTAGTATTCATATATACGATACTGAATTTGATTCTGCTATATCAACACAAGTAGTAGAATGCATATAAAAACCCAGTCTACAAGGTGATATCTAAACATCACGCTGTTACAAAGATGATCACATCAACACTAACAGTAGGATTCATATAAGCACCCAGTCTAAAAGATGGCATCTAAACATCAAAAAGCAACAAAGATGTTGATGATTTATGTAAACAAAAAGGATAGGATTCATATAAACATTCAGTGTTATAAATACATCTAAATGTCACAAAGAAGATGATGGCATCAACAACAGTGGTAAGATTCATATACATACCCAGTCTACAAGGCGACATCTAAGGGATATTCTCACAATGAGGGATAACTTAAGTCCCGCCACCGCCATTGAAATAAATAATTATATATTCGTGGTGACTTTAAAAAATAAATATTTTATAATACATAATTTTGTCTTCCTAAATATCGCATATATTTTACTAAAAATATTTTTTACAATTTAAAAAATACGATTTTATAAGGCAATTGTTCATTTGGTCACGCATCCGGAATGTAAAACCATAAAATTAAATGTCTAAAATCCAAAGATAACTTTCTTTAAATAAAATAAATGCAACTAAAAAATATTGCTTCTACCCAAACCTAACAATATACATAACATTTTTAACGTTTAAAAATGTTTAAGTTAACTTTTTTTATGCGTCTTCGAATGTCCCTTGACTACTGTCTGTGGCTGTCAGTTAATCTACCTAAGCAAAAGATATTAGTTCCAATTGTCACCGTAAAGCCGCAGCTATCTTCAGTTGGATCCAGTGTTTGTCATAGACAGTGGAACAAATTATTTCATAGTGTCTATAAATGATATTTGAACATATTTTCTGCTTTTCAGGTAAGAAATACACACAGTACATTAATTATGTGTCTACTCGGTCATGTTTTATTTAACCAAACTAATATTTATTTTGTTAAAACTTTAATGAGATTCAAAGACGCTCAAGAATCCCGTTAACATAACCTTAAATGGCGGGCTATTACTTGGATAGGTTGTGATTGAATTAAATATTAAGGTTGAAACGTCCATCCGGTCACTGTCCACTCGGTCACGTGAGCGCATAGGACTCGTTGTTACCGAACGGACACTTGTTTTCGGTAACGTGACCGAATGGAATAAATCAGTGACATTTGACATATAATTAATTATTTCAACTGCTTTTAACAGGTTAAATAAAAATAAATCGCACTCAAACAAGTAAATTACTTTTATGAAAAGAAAAGTAATAAACTGTTTACAAACTAGTGTTCAAAGCTTCTCTTAAATAAATTAATGAATGCGGTTTGCTTAGTTGATACATGACCAGTTGGACACTTATCTTTATTTTATTATATCGTAGGCGCTGCATTATGGTTGCTATTTTATAAAAATGACATATTGGCTGACTTTTATATAAAAAATATCTTCAGCAAAATAGTATTTCTGAGACATTAAAAGGAGCATGCATCCTTTTTCTGTTGCAGAAGGTGTGTTTTGAAAATGGGTAAACAAAAGAAAAATTCAGACAAAGAGAAATATGAGCGGCAAAAGGCTCTTGCTAGAGAAAGGCAAAGAAAACGCAGAGAAAAAAATTAACTGAAGAACAACTAGAAAGAAAAAGAGCAAAAGATAGAGAACGCTATAACAGATTGAGGAAAGCAAACAAAATAAAATTATCTGCTGATAGAACACCAAGAAAACAAAGAAAAATACGGAAAATGTGGAGAAAAGTAAACAAAACTGCAGTGCAAAACAGAAAGCTGAAAATGAAACTATTAATAATACACCACCTCCTTCACCAGATATTGAAATAACAATTGATGTTAATGATTTACCTAAGAATGAATCATCACAAAAAAAGTCGGAAGAAAGCAAGTGAGAAAGGATCGAGCTAAAGCTTACAGGATGTTGAATAAGCAAAAACAGTAAATAGTAGACTTAGAAAAGAAAGTCGAAAGTCTTCGTAAAAAGCTTTATCGACAAAAACTCAAAACTGATCAAATATCATCTCCTTCACCAAAAAGACAATTAAAAATTATAGTAGGAAAAGAAAAATTTTCTCCTAAAATAAAACAACAGCTATTTTTGGGATTGACCTTGCGAAAACAAGTGGAAAGGCAGTTCAAGCATGCAGGGTTAAAAACAAAAGAACAACAACTTTTATGCAAAGCTGTAGGAAACCAAATTTTTTTAAAGTACAGGGTCCAGAAATATTTTAAGAACATAGTACCTTATAAATTAAATAATGCTCTCAAGTCTGAGATATTTAAATACACACGAAATCAAAGAAAAAGTGTAATTTACAATTTTAGAACTCTCCTACTTGGATTTTTTCAAGACAACACAGTTAGTAAAATGTGTCCGGGGAAAAAAGATTTTGTTAAAAAAGACAATATTAAAAAACAAAGAAGTTTACTAGACACTATAGTAAATTTAGATAAAAGGTTTTTAGAAGAAAGCAAAACTAAAATTTCGTATGCTACTTTCACACGACAAAGGCCTTTTTGGGTAACCCAACCTAAGTCGTCGGACCGAGATACGTGTGCATGCATTAAGCACAGCAACATGGAATTTCTAGTTACTGCTTTAAAACGTATAAATGTTATAGAAGAACGAAATAGCGATGAAATTTTAAAAAGTGTCGTCTGTTCTGTTAAATTTGAATCTTGCATGATGGGTCATTGTGAGATTTGCAAGTTAAAGAAACCCAAATATTTTTTCAATTCCGATTTTAAAATGAAATATTTTTTGTGGAAAAACATAATTGTAGAAACTAACATAAAAGCAAACCTAGGAAAATTAGAAGAGTTATGAAAGTAAAAGAAATCGAAAATGTATCAACTGTAATAAAAACATTTGAAAAAGAACTAGAAATTTTAAAAAACACCAGTTTTTTGCAATGCATCAGGCAAATGCATTAAGAAACAAAAAGGTGAATTTAAAAGAAGGGGAACTGATGTTTCGAATTGATTTTTCCGAGAATTATTTAACAAAGTATTCTGAAGAGATACAATCAATGCATTTTGGTGCATCCAAACACCAAGTATCTCTCCATTCTGGCGTTTTCTATGGTGTACGGAAAGGTGAACTTCAAACAAAGTCATTTTGCACTCTTAGTGACAACCTTGAAGATCAGGCCCCTACCATGTGGGCCCAAATGAACCAATGTTAAAATTTTCTAGTTTTCACTATCCTAACAAGACAAAAATACACTTTTTCTCGGACAGTCCGTCATCACAATACCGGAACCGAGTAAACCTTTGGTTATTTAAACAAATCGTCCCTACTTATTTTAAAAAGGTCAAATGGATGTCCTGGAATTTTTCCGAATCAGGCCATGGAAAGGGGCCTATGGATGGTGTAGGAGGATCTCTTAAAAGACGTGCTGATAATTATGTCGCCAAAGGAAATGACTTGACTTGTGCCGCAGATATCGTCTCCGCCTTTAGGAATGAAAGTTCAATCTTAATCTTTGAGATTGATTCAAAGGAAATAGAAAAATTAAAATCTGAAGTTGCCTTAATGAATATTGCTGCAGTAAATGGGATGAGTCAGACAGGTTACATATTCTCAAGGTTATATGTACTCCCGTAGTTTGTCCTGTTTTGAATGTTCTGTGACAGTATATTGTGACCATTTCACGATTGGAGAAATATTTAACGATCAAGATACCGATTCCAATGAAATTATTGCATTTCCGTCTACAAAAAAATTGCAACAACGCAGTTTGCAAGTAGATGACATTTACTCATCTGAAGACGAACTTCCGATAATCCATCTACCATCACTCACGAAACCCGAATCATCATGTGAAATTATATTACCATCAACATCTCAACCACCACTCTATGTGTATTGTCTCTAGAATTAGGAACATTTGTGTTAGTTAAGTATGAAAATACATTAAAAAAATCATCCAGCCATAGTTTTGTAGGTGTGGTTCAAAGTAACGTCAAAAACGATGAATGTGATGTCATGTTTATGAAAAATAGTGGCAATGACAAAATGTTATTTTTTGTTGATGAAAATGATGTTGCTGGAGTTCCTGTTGATCAAATTGTGTCTATACTTCCCACTCTTATAATAATGTTTTCGTGTATTTTATAAATTTAAGAATCCAGTTGATATTTATTAAAAATGTTTTTCTAAACACAATGTAATTTTTAAGGAGATAATTTTATCAGTTTCTTTGTACCTAATTATAGTGACTGTTATGTACAAACTTTTTGAAATTATTTTATTGTTTATTTTGAAATAACTAGTGTTTTAAAACAAAATGTTATTACTGCATTTGGTAGTTGTTCCTAAGGTCCATTTTTGTGAATTTTGTTTTCATTTGTGTAGGTATAAGTCAAATATTCCTAAGGCTAAACGAATTTAGCATTTCTTTGTTCCTAACTAACAATGGTATCTTGTCATATTAAGACATTTCTTTGATTAAACGTTTTTGAAACCAAAGAAACATGGATTTTTTATGTTATTTTATATAGATTCTAAGTTAATTTTGTTTGCTCATTGTTCTTTTTCTCTATAAACCAACATCTCTTAGCCTAATAGATTGAAACTGTTTCTTTGTTCCTAACTTACTATTGTTTTGAGACATGTTAAAGGGCTTTGTAATTATTGAACATACTTTATAGTTAAATTTTTACTGCATAATATTTTTTTAAAGGAAGATACACAAAGTATTTTTTTGTATTTCATGTTAAATTATTTAAATTTTATGTTCAAAATATTCTATAGTTTTTATCATACATGAGTTGTTTTGTCTTTTACATATATATTTGATGCCCATTATGTTAGTTTAATTTATGAATTGTCAATCTTTTTCTTTACTTTTTAAAACTTCATTTGCAACTAAATAATTATCAGCGTTGTTTAATTGATTGTACATTTAGAATGATGTAAAAAATGTCTTTATGCTTTACCTGTTAGTTTGCGGCCTATTCGGTCACGCCCCTTTCCACCCGGTCACACGTTACTAAATATCCTAATACGAACTGTATTAATAAAACTTCTTTTTTTTAACATGATTAATTAACATGATTAATCATTTTTAAAATGATAATGTTTTTAAACGGATTCATGTGAAAAATAAAAATGTTGTTTGGCTTTATTGAACAATATTTGAACTTTTAACTAACCCGATTGTGACCGAATTCTAAATTTGAAAGTTTTAAAGTATTATTTTAATCAACAAATACATAAAACAAATAAATATAATTTTTTTCCAAAAATGATATACTAACAGTAATTATTTGTTTAGTTTGAATTTTACATGACAATTATAAGTGAGGTTTAATTACAAAAATTATAGTGTGACCAAATGGACGTTTTTTAGGTCTTCAATTGTGAAAATAATTTTTTTTTAATATTAAAATACAAAATTTAGCGTTGCTGTTTTAGAGAAGCAATAAATAAATACCCTTCTATTGAAAAATATGAAACCAAATGTGTTATAATTATTTAAAAATTTTCCATACATGGTTTTCAATAATGTCCATTTAAGTGAGAATAACCCCTAAACATCACATTGTTACAAAGATGATGACATCAACACAAGTAGTGGGATTCATGTAAAAACCTACATGAACATCTAAACATCAAAATGTAACAAAGATGATGACATCAACACCACTTTTTGTTAAAAAAAAGTGCTACAACTTTTTAACTCTCAAAATCGGTTTTTTCGTACCCAAAAAACATATAAAATGATACCACGGCCACACAAATACCGCACACATACTAAATCGGCAGTATATGTTTGATTCAAAATCTGATTGTATAATTTCTATACAGAATTATTAAATTAATGTTATTGAGTAAGTACATTGATATTATTTATTATACTTTAAAGCTAACTCAAAGTAATATTTTGCCGATTTGTATCATCCATTGATGCTTCGGTACACTAAAAGACTAAACACATAAAAAATAGAAATTCATAGAATTTAGTTCAGCTACATATGAGATAAGGTTCCTGAACATGTTATTTACCTAATATGCTATTTATTTATAAAAAATCAAATATACTTAATTTTTATTTATTTTTTTTAATTGTCCCATTTTGTGACTTTGACCCGTACCCAAAAACATATAAAACGTTACTGAACACTGTATTTTCAAAATTTTGATCCAAAACGTGAGTTGTGAAGTGCTACAACTTTTTAACTCTCAAAATCGGTTTTTTCGTACCCAAAAACATATAAAATGATACCCCACACAGTATTTTCATAACTTTGATCCAATATTTTCAAAATTTTGAAATTGAAAATGTAAATGTATTGGAGCGTTCTACATCAACGACCGTAGTGACGCGACAGGAGCTGCTGATTCGACCGAATTTTGATTTCAAATCAGTTTGTCTTTTGTCGCTGCGGTAGCTTGTGTCATGTCGCTCGTGTCGCACACATAATACGCTCCAACAATTCAGACGGCACCACCGATGTCAGCAATCTGGGATTAGAAGCAAGAATTGCAGTGCAGTTCATGTCTGTGTGAATTCTTGTGTTCATTATGTCTGTTTTCTCGGGTAATTCATTATCATTGTCATTTTCGTAATTACGAAATAATTCAGGGTAATGTCGCAATCTTCTGTTAAGGTGATTAAACTCACCATATACTGGCCTTTCTTTAGGCCTACAAATAACATTTCTTTCACGTCGTCTAATAATCTTCTTCCTTTTTAAATACGCATATGTCAACACCGAACTATCCAAAAGCATCAACTTACGTCTTTTCTCTTTAAAGAACATGGTGAAAGTAGTCAGCTCAAAGATATGACCGCCGGTGTCGCCCACATCGCCAGTCCACGTAGTAAACACAATAATCTACCTAATGCTTGCGATAAGAGCAAATCGCTGATGTTGCTCCAATCGCTTGTGTCCCGTAGCTCACGTAGGAATCTGCGTAAGACTAGAGATTGTAAGTTAGAATTTCAGGCAAATTTTTTTTTATACTATATATTAAGGCCTATAAAGTTATGTTTAGAAATTAAAACCCTTCGAAAAAGTGTCCAAAGTGCAGAAAATGATATGGTTTTCAGTGAGAAAATCAGTCTGTTCTGTTGTAACAGCCGTGTTACTGAATTGAATAGTAGCCGTACGAAAGTTTCTAAAATATATAACAAAATAACCGTTTCTCAAAATAATAATAAAACAACCATGTTTTATTTAAAGCAATTGGCCAGCTATACGACGAAAATAAATTCATCCATTAGTGTGATGAACCATTAACAAGCGATACTAGTTCATCACATGACGACTTTTAAAGTAAGTTACACATTCGTATTTCTTTTTCCGTGCCTTGAATTATGTTAATTAATTGTTAGAATATATAAATACAGTAGAACCTCACCAAGTAATTTTGTTTCGAATTAAAGGAAGGTTGAATTATCTAGACTTTGAATTATAGAGGTTAGTGTACATAAAATTCGAATTACAGAGGTAACCCTTTATTGTAAAAATCCACTACAAAACGCTTAAGGAAACCATGCTTTTTATTTAGCGCATGCGCTTGTTCGTGTTTCAACATGCTTGTATTAACTCTTTGAATGTCAGAGGCAAATGGAGGATAAAATTTGAATTTCAGAGGCAAGTGGGGGATAAAATTTGAATTTTAGAAGTTGACTTTAAACTAAAGCAACAAAATTTTAATTGTAGAGGCACATGTAAAACGAAATATGATATAGGCTATGTTGAAAATACTTCGAATTAGGCCTAATGGAATACAGTAATCCCTCGACATTCGCGGACTTGATATTTGCGGTTTTGATGATTCGCGGTCGCTAAAAAAAAGAAAAAATATTGTATAAATAGCAATAAAGTACATGCAAAATTTGTAAATTATAGAGTAGCACTGTAATTATTATTGTACGAATTTAATAACATTGTAAAAATACCACGTCGGCGAAACACTTGCAAATATAACAAAACATACAAGATATGACTTGCCTACAATACACCTCTGCATGAATACAAGTGGACTTTTGTGCAAATGAAGGTCAATGGCGTACTGGTGATTTAGTTGGAGACATCAATTTAGTGTATAGCCAGTCAAATTAATTTTGAAGAATTAATTAAAATTACAGTAAAATATTTTTAAAGAAATTAAGTTTTTACTAAATTTATCACTCGTAACAGTGGTAACCAATTTTTTCGCTACTGACAGCAAACGATAGTTTGATGCCTTGACATGACTAAGTTTTAAAAATAGACAAACTCAGACAATGAACAAGCAAGTAGGGATCATTAAACGTACCGTTATCAGAGCACTGACCTTGAGGGCAGAGTGAGATGACAAACAACGCTCCAATAACTAATAAAATTATCAACTGTAGTCTACACTCCGAACAACTCAGCTCAAATAATAAACCTTTCAAGAACTTTTTTACCGCGAAATCGCGTAAAGCCGGACAGCATATAACAGGGACTGCCTGTATCTTATATAAATAAATAAATAAAATTATTTATAGGTAGCCTATTAATAGGCCTACAAGTTTTAAAATTTTCTATATGTCAAGAACATAACCCCCTTTTCCTTTAAAGATTTAGTTTTCGCTATTCGTGGTTTTGTAACAAAAAATATGTTGTTACAATATGAAAGGCCAAATCTTATCCTCTTTATAAGTTTAGAAAACTTGACAGGTTTAGGTACGGTAATAAAAGTGACTAAATAAACGAAATAGGTACTAAAAGCCGATTATAACGGCTGTGGTGCTGTTCAGACAAACTGCCGGAGCCGATCACGTCGGCCTATGGCGGTATTCAGACAACTTTTGAGAGCCAATGTAATCGGCTGCGTGGCGGTATTTAGACAGTTAGTAGGCCTAAAAGCCGATTAGATCGGCCCTTGACGGTTAAAGGGTTTAAAGCATCGCTGGTTTTTAAGCTTTTCGGCCGCCTCGACTCTAAATCATCGGTCTCTTAACGTAGTCGTTCACAGCGCTCGCCGAACATGAAAGACATGCCACGAGGCTGGCAAAAGGGTGTCTGGTGCTCCCAAGTTGTCCCATTTCGATTCCGAGCTGAGGGACAATGTGGGAGACTTTGCTGTGTAATTGGCTCGCTTAGTCGTAACGCACTGTAGAATGGGGATATCTTGAGGTTTTTTCGATTGGTGGAAGTACAATTCTGAACCGAGTGTTGAATGAGTGTGATTGAGGGAATGGATGGTCCCGAGCAACGTTGAAACAAAACGCCAAAAAAATTTAAAAAGCAGTAGTTACCGGAACGGCGTTTTATGTAAACCGCTGTATATAACATATTGCAATACGGGAACATTTGCTTCAAATATACTGGGACTAGAGACTAAGTTAGAACTTAGGTCTATATTTTTTTTCCCATTACTTTAGGGTAAATTTATTTTTCTGGGCCGTTAATCATATCAATTCATTGTTAGAATTTACTTAAATACGAAACATATCTCAATATGGGAAGATTTGATTCTGGCAAAGTAATAGAAACAATTAAGGCTAGGCTGTATGGCCTGTTTTTAGGGTAGAAGTCGTTGAAAACGTATATTTTGTTTAATATGTTTTTGTTTAATTCGTTTTTCAGAAATAAACTATCCTACTTAGGCCTACAAACAAACTACATCTGAATATAGTCCTATGCCGTTAGGGATTTTAAACATGGTCAATATAAGAATACCGGGGCCTACAATTAAACATTGGTAAAAATTTACTTAAACTTGTCAATCGATTTCTAAGGGAATTTGAAATAATATGAAAGAACAGATCTAACTGATTGTAAAAACAACAAAAATTTTCCCAGGAAATAATATTTATAGGAATTATGAAAGAAATAAAAGTTGAAATTATATAGGTTAAGTTTTGACTTTTACGCAATATTTCACGCAATTATAACAAAATAAATCACTTCACATACACACCAAACATGTATCTAGGCCTAAGAATTAAATAAACTAAACAATATTAATCCCAAAAGAACACACAAAGTAAGAAAATTAGAAAATAGGCCTAATGTAACAAAACGTAAATTACGCAAACAATGACATTGTACCTTTAAGAACAATAGAAACTAGGCCTACAACATAACTGGGTTCTAGTGGAGGACGTCGTGACTACAGGTTTTAATAGAATTACACTATATATCACTTTTTCCTATATATACAATGAAATTAGACACTTAACTGATCGCGGGAAATCAATTTTAAACATTCTAAAACAAATATAACATAACAAATTAACAAACCAAAAATCGCTTATAGGATTTAACACAGACAATGAACAGCCATTTTAATACGCGATAGGAACAGGGTTGCCAGATTAGTTGCAATTAGATTTGAGTGGGTTTATCAGTGCCTCCTATATTGTCTAAAATTAGAAAATAATAACTGTTTAAGTTAGAACCCTACCTGTGGCTTTTTTTTAATTCTAATTATATAATGTGATAATAAGGAC
>JAGFPH010004482.1:14842-35516 GCA_018207615.1 Philaenus spumarius | reverse complement strand
TTTTTTTTTATTCTAATTAAATATAATGTGATAATAACAACAAAATATTATAATTATATTGTTATCGGTAACATACTGTGACTAAACAGTATAGGTCAGTACCTCTAGTTTTTTTGTTATTCTAATTACATAATGTGATAATAACAACGAAATATTATAATTATTTACTGTTATCGGCAACATACTGTGACCAGTATAGGTCAGTACCTCTAGTTTTTTTAAATTCTAATTATATAATGTGATAATAATGACGAAATATTATAATTATACTGTTATCGGCAACATACTGTAACTAAACAGTATACCTAGGTCAGTACCTCAAGTTTTATTTTTATTCTATTAAACGCTAGGCTAATTAATTACAAAACCAATGAGATTCAAATGCTGCGGTCAGCTGTTTAATAGTAGACAGGTTTCAAATAGAGATTTATACACAAGGTCACTAGATAGTAAAGGTTGCCTCATAGTCATGTAAACAAACTCAATCCTCCACTTTTTTTGATATTTCTCGAATGAGGCAATCTTTACTATCTAGTTACCTTGATTTATACACGCCTTATTCAGTACAATAACCTATTGTTCGATTTGGCAACGTTGATGAATTTCCATTTTAAATACGCAGTTATACTGTACTTTCTATTGTTCGATGTATTTCTTTCCGTAATTTAACTTACGTTTTGTTACATTATTTTCAAATTTTCTTGCTTTGTGGATACTTTTGGGGTTAATATTGTTTAGTTTATTTAATTCTTACATGTTTGGTGTATGTGAAGTGATTTCTTTTGTTATAATTACATCAAATATCGCGGTAAAGTCGAAACTTAACCTATACAATTTCAACTTTTATTTCTTTCATAACTCCTACAAATATTATTTCCCGGGAAAATTTTTGTTGTTTTTATAATCAGTTTAACGTGTTCTTTCATAATATGAAAATTTTTTAAAAAAACCTCTGGTCACGCCATTCTCCATCTTTACCCATAACTGTGTAATTGAAATAACTTAGAATTTCATCAACGTTGCCAAATCGAACAATAAGTTATTGTACTGAATGAGGTGTGTATAAATGGGTGACCTGTGGACTAGTAAACGGGTGACCGCAGCATTGAATCTGATTGGTTCTGTAGTAAATTAGCAAAATTTCGTTATTATCACATTAGGCTATATAGCCTAATTAAAATTTTAAAAAAACCTAAGAGGTTCTAACCTATAGTATTTAGTGATGTAGTATGTTTACTTTTTATTTAATCTGGCCGATAACAGTATGATTATTATTTCGTTATTGTTATTATCACATTAGGATATAATTAAAATTTTAAAAAAACCTAAAAGGTTCTAACCTAGTCCTATACTATTTAGTCACAGTAACTTATGTTTACTTTTTACTTACTCTGGCCGATAACAGTATGATTATATATTTCGTTATCACATTATATAATTAAAAATAAAAACCTAAAAGGTTCTAACCTATAGTATTTAGTCACAGTATATTTACTTAGTTGAGTTGGCTAAACTGTTCGTTTCTACACGAAAAAGACAAATCCGGCAACGCTGGGAGAATGCTGAGAAAAACATGTCGGCTCTTTACAATGTAAATTCCCATAAGGAACTTTTGATTTAAAAGTTTTTATTATTGTACGTGTTGAAGATGGTTAAATATTGCTTTCCCGGCATCAGTGAAGTGCACAGGCCTAAATAGGCTACTATAGGCCTATTTAGCCTATATAAAGAAAAAAGTTAAGGTGTGTATTTATAGTAGTTTTGATTGACAAGTTAAAGTAAACAAATAGGCTACCTAAACATTTTACTCACAAACCATGTTCGAAATAAATTTTGGAAAACAGAAGATCATAGGCTACTTATATTATAGGCCTAACCCCAAATAGGCCTATTTTAAAGAAGGCTAGTATAAATTATCACAAAAATTTGGTCGCAAGTTTATTATTCGACCCTAGGCTAAACCTATGGCAACAGAAATGCAATAATTAACCCTTTGGCTCCCGACGTCCAATTTTTCATATGTTCCAAAAATCCCAACCATTATCTGTTATGTATGTGCATAAAATCCCAGGCTCAATTTAGCGAATTTTCAGTGTTTCACAAAAAAATATATATTAAATTTAATTAGGCCTACTGATCAATTTTGATGATTTTTTTTAATTTTGTTTGGAATTAAATGTTCTATAAGGTAGTGCCTTTTAAAAATAAGTGTAAATTCATGTTAGATAGGGTATGACATTTTTTTAAATTGTTACTCTGAAAAAAAATAATTTTAAATTTTGTTTACTGTAGTCTTGAAAATGACACACAAAAAAATATCTAGAACAATTTTGTCCACATAACATAATTTTACACTTAAAAATGAACAAAAACCTGAAATTTCATTACAATATATTGAAAAATGACAGAGTTATTAAGTTTTTTTTAAAAATTAGGCTACTACGTAAACAGTTCTGCGGTTAGTTGCACGTATATAGTCATAAGAATATACATGTCACTAACAAGTGAATGTACTCGCTTCATAATCACAATTTTTCACAGTAAAAATAACTAAAAATGCCAAAACAATCAAATGCTACAACATATTATATGGGCCAAAATCAAAGACAACACACAAATCAAGTTATTTACCATCTGACAGATGACAAAAGCACAGCCAACGTATATCACAATTATCTTCGTTGTAGTGAACATAGAGGTAATTTTTATCTTAAGTAGGGGCCTAAAGCTCATAGAGGTAAATAGAACAGTTCTTTCTGATTCCATTGATATATAATAGATATAGATTCACTAATAATTTGTATTATATGATTTTTTTTCTAAACGTCCGAAAATTCGGATGTCGGGATTCAACGCACAAACACGCAACGTCCGAATTTTTGGACGTCGGGATTCAGTAACATATCTAACAACGTCCGAAAAATCCAAAGGGTTAAAAAAAACCTAAAACGTTCTAACCTATAGTAGCCTACCTACTTAGTCACAGTATGTCTACCTGTAGGCCTAGGTATTCAACATTTAACAGTGTAGAATGTAAAACGTTGTGGTCTGCAAAAATATTAGGCTAGGGTGGAATAGTAAACTTATGCCAAGATTTGTATTTATCACCCAGTAACATTCGGAATAGGTAACTTAACCTTATAGCAATTTAGTGTTAGAATACTATGAATTATTACTGTAGGCTACTTATTAAAAGTATCCTTTCACTCGAGTAAGCTTAATGGTTTACTAAAGTATCGGTCTGCAAAGCCTACAGTAATTGAAATCAGTATTCTAATGTAGCCCTAATCGTTGTAAACGAATACAGCCGAATAGCCTATAACTTAGCCCTCGCCCACCTCTGTACTGCACGAGTGTTTTAATTTTTAATGTCAAAAGGATGGTCAGATGGCAGATTGGTCACGTACGTATGGTAGATATTCTTACGACTAAAATATGCATCCAGTGTACAGCCTTCTTACCTACAAATCCATAAACTGAACGAGGCTCAAAACTTATTTCAGCCATTTTCCATTCCAATGATGCAAGAAGTAGGCCTAAGTATGGTACTAAAATAAGAAACCTAGTAAAGATTAATATTAGTTATCATAACGAATTTAACTAAACAGTACAAATAAATATAATCGAATCAATAAGATAAACATAACTAGGTCTAGCTACTATAAAAAATCGGCAAAAATGTTAAAGACAAAGTTAAGAACTGAAAGGACAAGAACTAACTCGAAAGGAGTAAGAACCACAAATGGCCGGCGCCGGAAGGAATTAGTCAACACTACAGTGACTAGATTTTACACAAATTTCTTTTTCTTTTTCTTTTTTTCCTTTTTGTTTTGCTATTCAGCTGGGCACTGAGTTATATCATGCGGCCCCTTAATCGCAATACTTTTATCTAAAGCACTTTTGTATTTTACTTGATGTGTCTGTTTGTAAAAGGAAAGCTATTAATGATTTATGATTGGAATTGTGACATATTATGAGGGTAGGTTGTTATTTACACAACAATGATGTAAACTCCTATATTTAAATTGTCAATGTATAAATGTTTAGTTAGTCACATAAAGTGGGAAAATTGAAAAGGAAACATTTTAAAAATTAAAATGTTGGAATGAATGAATTTTAAGGAGGGTAATGTAGGTAATATCTTCTCGCTTGAGACCCGTCAAGAATAGCACCTAACCAGAAAAGGCCCTGGATGAAGAATCCCATGAGTGGATTTAATAACATAAATGTATTTTTGTTTGAATTAAATTATTTTTTTAATACTTGTTAGGAATTTGTTTATTTCGCGTATTACTTCGAAGTTATTTAGTTTTAATATTTCTACTAGCTTGAAAGGAGTTTTATAATTTTCGGCATTAAGTTTTAAGTATAATTCGTTTCGGAAAATCTCATGTGCAGGATAGTTCAAAATGAGATGTTCGAGGGATTCGAACTGGCCGAAAGTGCACTGAGGCATAGGGGTGTAAAATGCAGATTTAATTTGTGTAAAGTTTCATTTACATTGGCGTGTCCAAAACGTAACCTTTATATTGATTATTTCATGTCTACTTAGTTTTGTTTTCCAAAACCATGGTATGTTTGAGATTTTGGGATTGATTGCTTTATACCATTTTGCTTTAGAGGAAGTGTTATAAATATTCAAGAATTTTTTGTTGTTTAAGTGTTTGATGGTCGATGTTAGGTCAGTGGTCGGTAAAATACAATAACTTGCAATACAAAAACTTTGTTTTGTTTGGAAATTTCTTTGAAGATTTTAACTATTATACCATTGAAAAAAAGTTATATCTATTTGATTCAATAAGTTGTATACAAGCCTTAGAATCTGTACATATCGTTATCCTGTTATGAACAGTGTCATTTGAAAATTCTATTGCTTTGTAAATTGCATATAATTCTGCAGTGAAACTACTTGCATGCGTATTGAGTGTGAATTTTTTTGTTATATTTAATGAAGGGCACAAAATGCAGCTCCAGTACCGTATTGGTTTTTTGATCCATCTGTAAATATTTTTGTGAAGTTCGTATACGTTGTATTTAGTAACCGTGAGAACTCTTGTTGTAGATGTATGGGATTTGTAGATTTTTTTGTGTTTCGATATTTGGTAGCTTGTCATTGCAAGTTAATTTAAGCTCTGTTAATACTAAAGGTAAATTGAAATCCGTTGATTTATCTACGGAAGAAGAAGGATGTCTGTTAATAAAATCTAATTGAAAAAGACTGTTATAAGTTTCTATATAGCTTGGATGCTTCTTTTTTTTCCAGTATCTTTGATGGGTAACTAGTAAATCTAATTCTGCAAGTTTGCTATTTTTATTGGATGAGAAGTATCCATGATAATTTTGTGAATCAGTTTTCTCGTCAGCAAGAATCTGCGGGTTTTGAGAGTAGAAATTGATGTTTCAGCTTGCAAAGCGATAATTGGGGTAGATTTAAAAGCACCGATTGATGTTCTTAGAGCTTGATTTTGTATAAGGTCAAGACTTTTGAGTCTTGTGTTTGATATTTGATCAAGCAGGAAACTACAATAGTCCAACTTTGGTCTTATAAGTGATTTATATATTTGTAACAAAAAATCTAAATAAGCACCTTTTCTTCCACATGCGAGCGATCTGATGATATCGATATCTCTTTGACATTTGATTGTAAGGTGGTTTATGTGTTGCGTGAAATTTAGTTTTTCGTCGAAAATTACTCCTAGTATTTTATGAGCCTCAACGATGGGAATCAATGCTCCATCTAAGGTGATTTTTAAAGATTTTAAGACTGAAGGTTTCTGCTAAAAATTAGAATTTTTGTCTTTTGAGGGTTTAGTTCAAGACCTAATTTTTTAACTGTAACGTTTAAGTTGTTTATAGCAGTTTGTAAATTTGTTTTTATGACTTCAGAATTTTTGTGGGAGGAATAAATAATTATATCGTCAGCATATTGAAGGCAGCTGATCTGGGGCGGAATTTCCCTGTGCATGTCAATAGTATATATTATGAATTGTAAAGGGCTTAGTACACTGCCTTGCGGAATGCCTGTTGTTACATGTCTACTGAATATTTAATTTTCCCCAAAGTATGTTTATTTTCTGTTGCTTAAAAAATTATGACAGTGTTTTATAAAACGTGTGGGTATGCCTAAATTAAGCATTTTAATGATAAGAATTGGTATAGATACATGGTCATATGCACTTGATATGTCAAGTGATGCAGTTGCAATTGTTTTATTTATGTATTAAAGCTAATTGTAAATCTATAATGAAATGCAACAACAGGTCAGAACTACCTTTGTTTTTTCTGTAAGCATATTGTGTAGTTGGTATTATATTATTCTTCTCAAGAAACAATTAATTGTAATCTATTTTTACCATTGTATTAAATATTTTAATAAAACATGGAATGAGTGATATTGGCCTGTATGACTTTGGGGATTGTTTATCTTTATTTTTTGGTTTTGGGATACAGTCTCTATCAAGTCACTGTAGTCAACACCAGAAATAAGTTGTTTTTTGCCTATAATTATTATAGACGAGCTTCGGATATACATAAAGCTCATTGTTCACTGTCACTTTATAAATTATAATGTTCTTATTAGATTTTTTTGTTTTCACTTTGTTTTGAATATACTCCTTTTGTTCTTTTATCAATTTAATTTTCTGTAGTATGAAATGGTTAGTGATTATTGGGATAACATACATGTTTCTATTTCTTGTTGTATTTATTTTACATGGTGTCTGATTATTTGTCTGACTTTTGTTATATACATTATAGATAGGATAATTTTATGGATTTACTTATGGTAGGATTTAGGATGTGGATTGGTAGGAATATGTCTTCTCGCCAGAGGTCCATCTGGCCTTTCCTACTCCGAATAAGATTGGACCATGGATTCCAGACCCTTGACCCAGGATTTATAACATATATGGCTATGTATAAGTGATTATGTTAATATTTTTTATTTTTTTTCCTTTATTTACTCGTATAGTTTAGATGTGTTTTTCCTGCTCCGAACAGTTTTATATATCTACTTATATGGTTTTATTTAAGAGTTTCAAAATTTTAATAATTTCTAAGATAATATAATATTTGTTTTATTTAATTACATTTATTAGGTGGTAGGGAGGATTACATTTCTCGAGTTTTAATTTTTTTGTCATTTTATTTTTAAAGCTTTCGTACGATGGGCACTCGAATATTATGTTTTGGAGGGTTTCTTCAGTGTTTAATGTGCATCTTAGGCATTTAGGAGTAAAATATTGTTTTATTTTATATAAAGTGCTATTTGTGTTTGCGTGTCCGTATCTTAATCTATAATTGTTAGATGTCTTGTCTACTTAGTTTCGAATATTTAAACCAGTGAGTTTTGTGCCATTTACTGTCTATGTTTTTGTACCATGAAGCTTTGTTAGAGTTTTGTATAGTTTGTATAAAATATGATGTGATATTGTTTGATTTGGTAAAATTAGTATAGTCATTAATTTATTGGAAGAATTAAGTCCTGGTTTTGGGGTTTGGTATGTATTTAAAGTGGCCTCGCGTGCTAATTTGTCAACATATTCATTATCTTTTATTCATATATGCCCTGGAACCCATTGAATAACTACTGTTTTGTTGTTATTTATAATCTCTCTTATAATGTTGAAAGATATATCGTGACCCTCTCCATATTTATATGTCCCTTGCCTTGTATATCTAAAATGGCTGCCTGTGAATCTGAACATATTATGAATTCCCTGAAATGTAATGTACCCATTATTTGGGCTGCTTTATATATATATAGCGAATAATTCGGCTGTATAACTGGATTCTAAGCTGTTAATTTTGTATTTCTTTTCTATTTTGAGGGCTGTTATATAGATGGCAGCGCCTACTCCAGTTGCACTTTTTGAACCAACTGTATTCTGTATGTTGTATATACACTTTTATATGATAAATAAATTGTCAAAGTTGGAATTAATTCAAAACCAGGCATTGATAATTGCTCTTTGGGCATTTAAAACAACTCCTATAGTAGCATTACAACTCGAAGCAGGAATAATGCCTTTACAAAGTAGAAGGAAATTACTAACTGACAAATTTTTACACAAGATAGCTACAGATCAAAATAATCCTAATCACCTCAAACTGTTAGAACTTAATATGCTAACCAATCACAAATACTGGTCTAAAAAAACAGTGCCTATATACTTCAACTCATTTAATACCTGCATGGATTACCTAAATTTGCATGAACCAAACATTATACAAACCAAAACAAATCAATATCAGTTTAGGAAACCTATTTTAATTACACAAATAAACATCAATTGTTTCCCGGATTTAGACAAAGACATGGGAGGGAAAAAACAGAAAACAGTACATTGATAAAGCAAACATTTTTCAATATCATAAACATAACCTATAAGAATTATATACAAGTATACACAGATGGATCGAAAAATGCACAGGGGGGTGGGCGCTGCCATCTATATCCCGTCACTGAATATAGAACAAAAATTCAGGATAAACTCCATTACATCCAGTTATACAGCAGAATTATACGCTATTTATAAAGCCTTACAAATAATTAAAATATTAAACCACAATCACTACATTATCTGCTCAGACTCACAAGCCGCAATTTTCGGTATTCAAAGTACATATACATATGGCGAAGGAGATGACCTGATATATAACATAATAGCAGAGGTTTTAAAACATTAAACCACAATCACTACATTATCTGCTCAGACTCACGAGCCGCAATTTTCGGTATTCAAAGTACATATACATATGGCGAAGGAGATGACCTGATATATAACATAATAGCAGAGGTTCTCCTTTGCTGCATAAATATAGTAATTCAATGGGTTCCGGGTCATTTGGGAATTAAAAACAATGAACACGTAGACAATCTAGCTCGTCAAGCCACACAACAAAATAATATATGCCAAGATTTTATTGTACAAGTAAATGACTATATTGCACATTTGAAAAAAAACACAAATTGATAAATTAAAGAAGATAAATAATGAAACTGGTAAAGGTTTTTGGTATAACAGTATACAAGAGACTCCTTATGATTTTAATAGCACACCATGGTTCAAACATTGCAAATTTAACAGGTCGGACATTATAACTATTTGCAGACTTAGATTTGGCCACGCAATAACAAACAGCAGATTATTTCAAATTAAACAATATTTCACCCCTATTTGCTTGAGATGTACAACAAACAGAAATGAGACGTTACAGCATATAATTTTTGACTGTCCAGCGTATGAAACATATCGAAATTACTTATACAACAAACTTAAGGAGGAAAATTTTAAACTTCCTTTCTTACTAAATAATATTCTTAAAAGCAATAAAATGGGAATAATTTTACAAATATCAAAAACACTTAAATCAGCAAAAAGAGAAATATAAATAAAACACAATACATAAATATATTAATAATAAATAATAATCTAACTTTATAATAAACTGACAAAAACAAAACATGTATGTGATATCTTTGATTATGGACGTTCAATTATGTATAATCAAGGGTGATATCCTGGCTCGAGGGTCTTATACATCCATGGTCCATAACTTTCAGTCTAGGAATGCCTGGTGGATCTCTGGCGAGAAGATATGTTCTCCAAACATTGCAATATCCTTGAAGCCTACTATCCCATAATCCATAGCTTTCTCCCACTATTTATTAACAATTTATGTTATTACACTTGCACATACATCACACATGGGCGTACAAAATATAGTTTTTTTATTTATTATATATTCCAACAAATTTATTTTTTATCACATGTGTTTTCCTACTAACAGAATTTCCCCATACTATATTTATTACAATATACCATTCAAATGGCAACCGTAACAAGAAATAAAGCAAATTGGACATATTATAATGAAACAGTGGATACTTAAGGGCTACATGGAAACTCCGAGCCCGCCTATAAAATAGGCAACAAGAGGAAAAAAAAAACTTTTATATGATTTTTATAGGTTATGTTTATTGTATTGAGATATTTTTGTTGTATTATTATTGTTGTTTCTAATTTTTTTGTTGATGTACCCTTGTCAATGTTACTATTGCAAATTATGTTAGTTCTTGTTAAAAATATTGGTTTAATAAAAGAGCATTGATTTATTTTTATTGGAATGCTTTGATTAAATGTCTAGACTATCCACACATCTGTTAAATGAATTTATGTATATAGGAGTGGTTTTTTCTCCAATATTTATGATAAACTATTAGGTTTAATTCTCTTAATTTTAAGTGGCTTGGATGGTTTATATCTGTAGCTACCTTGTATATTAGTTTATCTGTAAATATATTTCTTTTGAATTGTAAGTGCTGCTTCTAAATTTAAGGCTGTAATGGGTGTTGTTTTGAATGCTCCTGTAGCTATTCTAATAGCTTGACTTTGAATGGATTCTATTTGATTTAGTTTATATTTTGCTGCCTGTCCATATAAGAAGCTACAATAATCCAGTTTAGGTCTTATGAGTCCTTTATATACATTTAGTAACAGGTTAGGATGTGCTCCTTTCCTGCCACATGCCAATGATTTTAAGATATTAAGATCTTTTTGACATTGCATGATGATGTTTTCTATATGTTCATTGAAATTTATTTGGTTATCTATTGTAACTCCTAGTATTTTTAATGATTTTACAGTTGGAATTGTTTTATTGTACATTTTAAGGGGCAACTCTTTGTTTCTTTCTTTTTTCTGGAGAATACTATTATTTACTTTTTGCAATATTGAATGTTAGGTGTAATCTGTTACTGTTAAAAGCTATTGATAAGTTTGTTATGGTTGTTTTTATTATATTTTGTGCTGTCTCTATTTTTCTATGGGCATAGTATATTATTATGTCATCTGCATATTGAAGAGACCTAACCTGTGATGGTAGTTTGTTATTTATGTCTGATATATATATATATATATATATGGAAAATAGTAATGGACTAAGAATGCTTCCCTGCGGTAAGCCTCTGAAAGTATATCTTGAGATATGGTTCTGATTATCTGTTAGTGTTATTTTTCTATTATAAAATTATGGCATTATTTGATATATCCTTGTGGTATTCCTAATATGAACATTTTATTTAGCAGCGTAGGTATGTGTACTAAGTCATATGTTTATTACTAGTACTTACGTCAAGTAGCAATCTTGAGTTTATAGTATATTTTAATATTTTATTACAGCTGTTTCGGTATAACATATACCATCATCATATGAATAAACACACTCACATAACACTAACACACATTACACATAAATAAATAAATAAACTGCAGTACCTGAACTTTTATGTTTATTTATTTGTGTGTAATGTGTTATGTGTGTATGTGTTTATTCATCTGATGATGGTATATGTTATACCGAAACAGCTGTAATAAAGTATTAAAATATACTAAACTCAAGATTGCTACTTGACGTAAGTACTAGTAATAAACATTATTACAAAGCAATCAAAAGGCACTATGGAAATTATAAGTCATATGCTTTTGAGATGTCTAGAGATGTATTAATCAGTGTTTTGTTTTTAGTTAATGCAATTTGAATGTCGGAAATAAAATCCAACATATAATTAGAACATCCTTTTTTTTCCTGAAACCATATTGAGATTCGGGGAGAATTTAATTTTTTTCAACAAACCATTCTAGTCTGTTTTTAATCATAGTATTTATGATTTTAGCAAAGCATGATATTAATGATATTGGTCTATATGATTCTTCCTTTAATCTATCTTTATTTGGTTTTAATAATGCTATAACTTTAATAAGTTTCCAATTTTCTGGGATATTGGTTTTTCTTTCCAGATGTTATTGTATATTTGTAACATTATTTCTAATCCCTTATTTGGAATTCTTTTATCATTCTGTAATTGACTCCATCTAATCCAGGGGCTGTATCTTTACTTTTTGATTTTATTGCTTTAGCTAGTTCTGTGATATTAAAAGTTCTTTCTAGAAAATGGTCCTTTTACGCTATGTTAGGAGGAAATATTTCATTGTATTGTGGGACGTATGGTGGGTGAAATGTGTTCATAATTTTGTTGCATAAATCTATGTTATCTAATCTATTTATATAAAATCGAAATACCCCTGACTCACTGATGATCACTATATCTCAAAAAAGACAAAACATATTAACTTGAGACTTAACATAGTGGTTTCCCTTATGCTCTAGATGTGCAATAAGACGGGATTTTAAAATATTTTGCGTTTAAGGTTATTAAAACGTAAAAAGCGTTAGAAATATAGATAACAGTTAAATGCCAGTGACTCACTATTAATCACTATTTCTCAAAAACGACAAAACATATTAACTTGATACTTAACATAGTGGTTCCCCTTATGCTCTATATGTGCAATAAGACGGGATTTTTAAATATTTTGCGTTTAAGGTTATTAATTAAAATGTAAAAAGCGTTATCTATATCTATATATATAAAATCGAAATACCACCGACTCACTGATGATCACTATATCTCAAAAACGACAAAACATATTAATTTGAGACTTAACATAGTGGTTTCCCTTATGCTCTAGATGTGCAATAAGACCGTAATTTAAAATATTTTGCGTTTAAGGTTATTAAAACGTAAAAAGCGTTAGAAACATAGAAAAAATCCAAATACCACTGACTGGCCAAATATCCCAAATATCACTATTTCTCAAAAACTACCAAACGTAGTAACTTGAGACTTAAAGTAGTGGTTCCCCTTATACTCTAGATGTGCAATAAGACGGGATTTTAAAATATTTTGCATTTAAGGTTATTAAAAAGTAAAAAGCATCAGAAATATAGATAAGAGACAAATGCCACTGATTCACTATTCATCACTATTTCTAAAAACGACAAAACATATTAACTTGAGACTTAACATAGTGGTTCCTCTTATGCTCTAGATGTGCAATAAGACGGGATTTTAAAATATTTTGCGTTTAAGGTTATTAAAAAATAAAAAGCGTTAGAAAGGAGGTTCTTTGAATGAGCAAATAAAAAGGCTGTCCTTCGACAGGGATTAATAAAACTGAAAGATGAATATTTTATACACTTAAGCTAAGAAAGTAGACATAGTGTAAATAGTGTATTAACAAAGAGTATACGGGATGCCTTTGAAATAATTGATATTTTTTGTTATCGAGCTTAACCCGTAGCGAAGCACGGGCACCCAGATAGTATATTAATATTTTCATTTGTGTTTGAAGATCCTTTAAACTTTTTAATTAAATTCCATGACTTTTTTGTATTGCTGTTTTCTATTTTTTTGCATAACTTTTCCCAACCTGCACTTTTTGCATTTGCTATTACTTGTTTTGAATCTATTTGTGATTGTTTGTAGTTATTGTAGTTTAGGGGAGTCATGTTTTTGGAAAAAATTTTTAGTTTTAATCTACGTATTGCAATTGCTTTGGAACATTCTTCAGTCCACCAGACTTTAGGAGCGAACTTTTGATTTGTTTTGTTTTTATTTGGAGATTTTATGTTGGGTATTGCCTGCTGTTTAGCCTTGTTTATAATATTGTAAAATATGTCCATTGTAATTTCTTGATTATGGTTACATCTTTGTGACTTTATGTTTTGGTTATGGTTTGATATTTCTTTGTCTATTATATTTTTATATTTGGACCAATTTGCATTTTTAAAATTAGGATTGAGGTGTTTTGTAAACATTGGATTTGTGTTAAGTTTTACATTTATTTGAATTGTAATCGGGTAATGGTCGCTACCTAAGGGGTCGTTTAATACTTGCCATTTATTTATGAAATTATGTAATTGAGGGGAAACAAAAGTTAGATCCAAAGGTGCGGATGATCTGTATAGGTGGCCAATGTTGTATGTGTCATGTCGTTTAGTAATATAAAATTTGAATTATTGAGTGCCGTGACTATAGCATTTCCCCTAGAATTTGTTTTGGTGCTACCGAAATAAGGGTGGTGTGCATTGAAATCTCCACATATTGTATATTCCTCATCTTTTGAGAAAATATACTTCTCCCAAATGTTGTTATCTAATTTGTTTGGGCTACTATATATGTTATATATATATTTACGGGTTTTGTATTATTCATTATTTGAATTCCTATTGATTCTAAAGAGTTTATATTTATTGGTGTTAATTTAGTCCATGTGATGTAATGATGAACTAAAATCGCTACTCCTCCATATCCATCAGCTCTATCTTGATGTAATATTTTGTAATTTTGTATTGATATTTTATTTACTTCGGAAAGCCATGTTTCCTGAATTACTGCTATATGAATTTGGTTTTTATTGAATAAATTATCTAACTATGGTATTTTTGGTGTAATTAATTGAGAATTCCATTGAAATATTATTAACTTATCGTACTAATTTGACATTATAGGTATTAGTTTTATTGGTTTTGTGATTGTTTTATTTTTGGTTGTGCTATTTGTTTTGAATATTTCTATTAAATCCTGAATAGTGTTCTCCTGAGGATTGCTATATATTTTTTTAGTGGCAATATTTTTTATCCAATTTTGGACTTGTTTTCTAAAATGTATGTTTTTTTTTTTAAATTGTCTAAATTTTCTGTCGGTTTTGGTCTATCCTTAACTTGAGTGTAATTATGCTCTTTGTGTTGGATTGTTGAGGTTGATTTAACTATTTTAGCTTTATCTTTATCTGAATATGATGTTGGTGAAGGCCTAAAATTTGTAGGTTTGTAATGTGTATGTTTATTTGGTGTCCTTGGTTTATTTAAACTCAAGGTTGATCTATAAGTTGTGCTTTCCGAGGAATTATTTTCGTAATTGTCTTCTAAATAACTAAGAATGTCATATCTGTTTCGGGCATAATTTTTTCTTACTTTATTTTACTGCGCTTCGTGTTGGTATGTGTTATTTCCTTTTATATTGGAAAATTCTTTGTTATTATTTATGTTATATGGTGAGTTGACTGTTTCGGAAAATGTTTTTATGTTATATTTATTAAATTTAGTTATTTTATAGTTTATTGGATATGCTTTGGCTGCTGTGAAGTAATCTTCATTGTATATACTCATTCGAGTTTTTATTGCAAATTTTCATTCATATTTTGGGCATTTTTTACTGTTACTCGGATGATTTTTGTTGCAGTGGATGCATTTTGGTTCTTCAGTGCATTGTCCGTGAAATTGTTCTCCACAAACTCTGCACTTTTTCTCCCTATTACATGGGGCACTTGCTAGGTGTCCATAGCTAAAACATGAAAAACATTGAATGACTGGATAGATGTATTGTTTCACCGGAATTACTACGTATCTTAGTTTAATTTCTTTTGGTAGAACGTTACCATCAAAAGTTATTTTGACTGCATTAGTCTCGTACCTTTTTTGGTTACACTTTGTGCGCCTATTATATCAATTGGAGATATACTTTCTGTTATAATCTCTTCTATTGGTACGTCGTTTTCAATAAATACGATTCCTATTGTTTTAACTCTATTGGATGGTATAAATACGCTATATTCATATAGTGATGGGTGGTCTGGTAAATTATTTGCGACAATGTAGCTGTTACAAATAACTGATAAGCTATTTCCTTTTTTGATAATATGGCTTATGCTTTCTTAAGTTGATTCGATTACTTTCCCTATTTTTATTGGATGAATTTTGGAGTTATTATTGGTTTTTATTATTACTTCGAATGGGCCATTGTTCCATTCTTGGTATATGTTTTTAATGATAGGGTTTTTTTTAGTTGGAGGTGTCACTGTATCTGTTTTATTATTTTGTGATCCACTTTGGCTAAGTGGTGGACTCACAGTCTGTGCAAATTTTATTTTATTTTCATTATCAGTTAATATTGACTCTACAGCTATTTCAGTTTCCATTTCTGGACTGACAGACATTTTTGGCTAGACCTGATGTACAGGTCCAGCCTTTAGAATTTAATTTTATGAACTATAAAGTTTTTTTTTATGTATAGAATATATTAAACTAATTAGTTATATCCACAAAGAATACTTAGAAGTTAGTTGATTTGAGTTAATTATATTTTAAATTTTGAAATGCTTACTATTACAAGCAATAAAATAAATTTAAAAGGAGTATATTCCTGCAAACACTTGCGTATGATTTGGAGCGCTGAAATTCACTCACATCCAATCGCTGTAACTGCTGATACCACAGTAATACCACCAGAGTAATACCACAGTAAACTGCTGGACCAGAGATAATAATACCAAGAGTGGTCAACACTCAGCAAAACGACTTTTTTTCTCGTTTACACTAATTGTAGATGGGCATAGATAAATACCATTTAACTCACAATAATTTTGTCAAAGCTCTTGTTTATAATAAATATGTACTATATTATAATGTTATATCGTTAATCACATATTGTTTACAGTAAGTTTTGACTACATTTTTACAGTGGAAAAATATGTTTTTGATATTTTTAGTAGGTGGTACAATTAATAAAATTAATCTAAATACATTAATTATGTTATTTTTCATAAGGATAATATATTGTTAAAATGGAAATAAATGGGTACACTGTTTAATGAATTAAATTGTGTTTTGTACACATATGTTAGTCACGTACAGGAGAGTTTTTTTAAATCATTAAACTTTGATTTTTAGGATGGAGAAGATTTTGTAAGTTATCTTTTCGCCAGAGGTCCTTTTGGCATTTCTACCTCGATAGATTATGGACCACGAGTAGAAGGATAAACATGAGTAGAAGGACCCTCAAACGAACAATGCCCACTGCACTGAAATAAAAGATAAAATAATTAAAAGCATGCCAGGCGAAGAAACTTTGTATTTCAATTTAGATTCTGTTGTCACCGAGTATAATAGCGAAAGATGACAATATCCAGTAGACTTTTTACATACGTTGGAAATGAGTGGACTTCCAACTCATGTGTTACACCTTAAAAAGGGAGCAGTTGTAATGCTCATAAGGAACTTAAATTCTAGCCAAGGTTTAGTGAATGGCACTAGAATAATCGTGAGAGACCTTTATATAAACTCAATTGCAGCAGAAATTCTGTGTGGGGAGTATAAACGGCACATTGCATATCCTTCCAAGAATACCTTTGACACCAAGTGATTCTACCTTCCCCTTTACCTTAAAGCAAACACAACTACCTGTAATACTGTCGTTTGCCCTTGCAATAAATAAATGTCAGGGCCAAACGCTTGAAAATGTCGGAATTTTTCTTCCTGAACCAGTTTCTTTCCCATGGAATGTTTTATGTAGCGTTATCTCGATCAAGATCAAAATCTGCCATTAAGGTTCTGATCACTCACAATGATGCTCCTGGGTTTCCTGCTGCTGTTGGATGGACAAAAAATATTGTATTTAACCCTTCGAGTGCCGCAGCGTCTACATAGTAGACGATATAAAGTGCCAGCGTCTACCCAGTAGACGATCCGTATTTTATACTAATTTCATACATTATGTTATCATTGTAATCGATTATTCGGTTCACGGTATTCTACATGAGTCAAACTATCGATTGATACCGGTTTTTTTATTTCTTTGACAAAGTGACACAGTACGTAGACAGCTGATAGGCGCCAACTGCTGACAGTGTTATGTTTGTATTGTGTAATCATGGCAAATTTCACTATAACATAATATATTATATAAATGTTTTTGATGTATTTTTCATGTTCTTTCTTGTGGTATAACGCAAAAAAATGTAAAAAAATACTGTATACACTAAATTTCAATTCAAACTTGAAATAAAAAAAAATTATTTTTGTTTATGCAACATAATTTTGTATGTATTTTAATTAAGAACTACATTTTTACATGTATTTTCATCTTCAAACTATTGCCAACGAAATAAAAAAAAAATATCCAAATTGGTTGAATAGTTTTTTTTTTATGATTTTTTCACCAGACGCCCGCAAAAGTGTTGGTTTTGGTCCGGCACTTTATGCATATGACTTGGCGAAATGGCCACGGCACTCAAAGGGTTAATGAAATTTTAAACAAAGTAGCCTACAGTAAGTAATGTATTTTGATTAAGTAATATCACATTTTTTCAATAAAAATATAACTATTCAAATTTCTCATGTAATTTTAATTATTTATGTATTTACATGAAATATTTAGTTAATACCGAGCAACCGTCGATTTCGACAGGTCACTTTTAGTATCACTTAAACGGGGATTTCAAGTTTGCTATAATAATTATCTGTCTGCAGCTTTCATTAGCAGGGCACTAAACATATAATGGATTGTTTGTATTACATTTGATGTGATTGTTAAACATTTTGGTGTGAAATTTGTTTTATAAGATACAGTAGGTACAGTTTTTTTATTTGTTTTGGTGTGTCCAAATCTTAGTTTGCAAATTGTTATTATATCCAATCTATTTAATTTTATTGAATTAAACCATGGGGTGATTTCAAGTTCGAAAAGATTTTTGTAGTACGGTATTTCTTAAATTGTTTTATGTAATCACCAATTGGTATGATAAAACGTTGATATATTTCTTAGTTTAGTGTTACTTCACTAGCTAATATGTCTATATGTGTACATGTTCATTTTCTGATATACCTATATGATCAAGTACCCACTCCATTACAAAAGATTTGTCTTTATTTTCTATTATTTTATTAATTATGTTGAAAATGAAACTGCAACCTTCTCCGTATATGGTTGCACTGTATAGTGGCTTTTGAATCTATTCATATAGTATAATTTGTATGATTAAAATTTTTGATTATTTGTAGACCTTCTTATATGGCATAAATTTCGGCGGTATAGTTTGATATTATCGGATTTAATTTGTATTTTCTTTCAGTTTTAGTTGATGGGATATAGAAGGCCGCGCCAACTCCGGCCGGGGCTTTTGAACCATCCGTGTATATTTAACTAGCTGAATACCCGTGCTTCGCTACAGGGAATTTGTTTGTTGCATCACCATAATTTATAATTAATTGTCATAGTTTTCTCTCATTTTCTTTCACCTATTATTTCACAAAAGTGAATTATAACATTTATATTCAATTACTTTGGTATTTATATTGTTCACTGGTTGCCCGTCAATCATCTTCGTCATGGTATGTGTGGTAAATAAATTAAATAAATAAAAAATTCAGAGTGAAGAGCGTCTTTTTTTCTACAGACTGGTAAATCACAGTCTCAGCTTGATGTTTGCAGATCACCAGAGACGTCTTTAATTGCATAGATCGGGATAGTTTTTATCAGGTTACGTCTTAAATATTTTATTAAAATTAATAAGTTCCAAATTTCAGCTCTCTAGCTTTAAGGAAAAAATACAAATTAGTATGGATTGTTTTTAGGGTTTGTTATTACATTTTCAACCCTTAGCAGCACGTAACGAAATGTACAACTAGTTTACTTTTTATGTGTATCGTGTAAGAAATAAATGTACAAAATTTAAGCTCTCTAGTTTTAAGGAATGTATTAATATTAATATTTATTGTTTTTAGGGGTTGTTAACACATTTTCACTCCTAGCAGCATGTAACAAAATGTAAAAGTAATTCTTTCTCATTTATGTGTTTTGTAAGAAATATTTTAAAAAAATTTTGACTTTAAGGAAAGTAAACAAACAACATATATTGTTTTAGGGGATGTTTCAACCCTTAAAGTTCAAATATTTTTAAATCCTATCTTAGAGCACCTATGAGCAATATGTGTACCAAATATTTCCTGTTCCTTAGCGGTATTAAACTAATATTTATAGTTATAGGGGTTGTTACTAAATGTTCACCCCTTAGCAGAACGTGATAAAATGTAAAACTGGTTTATTTTTTATATGTACCTTCTAAGAAATAAATGTACAAAATTTCAGCTTTCTTGCTTTAATAAAAGTACAACAAACAATGTTTATTGTTTTATGGGTCGTTTCAACCCTTAAAGGCCAAATATTTCAAAATCCTTTTATAGTTCGCTTCTAGCCATTATTGAGCAATATTTGTACCAAATTTCAAGTTTCTAGGCGGTGTTCAATTAATATTTACAGTTATAAGGGTTGTTACTACATTTTCACCTATTGGCAGAACATTACAAAATGTAAAACTGGTTTACTTTTTATATCTATCGTGTAAGAAATAAACATAATTTTGTTTTGTTTTCTAGCTTTAAGGAAACTTAACATACAATACTTATTTTTTTATTGGTTGTTTCAACCCTTAAAGACCAAATATTTTAAAATCATTGCTTAGTTTGCCTTTAGCTCCTATGAAAAATATGTGTACCAAATGTCATGTTCCTAGGAGATAGGGTTTTTGAGATATATAACAAACAATATATTTAAAAAAATATATTCTTCTTTCGTTTTTGATGCATTATATTTTGTTTGTTTTTCATGTATAACCTAAGTGAGATTTTAAATTGTGTTTTTATTTATATATACAGTGTAACATGTGAATAAATATAATAAAATATTTATTGTTTTAGGGGTTTGTTTCAACCCTTACAGACCAAATATTTTAAAATAATTTACCCTGTGACAAATACATTTACCAAATTTCACATAACTAGGACGTAAGGTTTTTGAGATATATAACAAACAATATTTATTGTTTTAGAGATTGTTTCAATCCTTACAGACGAAATAATTTAAAATCCTTTCTTAGTATGCCTCTTGTCCCTATGACAAATAAGTGTACCAAATTTCACGTTTCTAGGAGGTAAGGTTTTTGAGATATATAACAAACAATATTTATTGTTTTAGGGTTTGTTTCAACTTTCA
>JAGFPH010004481.1:96354-117914 GCA_018207615.1 Philaenus spumarius | reverse complement strand
TTTTTTTTTTTTTTTTTTTTTTTTTGTAGTTGTTGTAGGTTTTGTAGATTTGTTCTTGACTCTATTGGTTGTTGATTTTCCGCTGGGCTTATTTACTTTGAGTCGTATATGTGGCAGTTCTTGAAGATTTATTTCTGTTGGTGATGATCCTTACGAATTTTGGTTTAGGTAAGGTGTTGTGATAGTTTGGTAATTTAGTTTGAGGTTTTGAGGTTTGTTGATTTATGGACTATTTGGTGTTTGGTTTGTTTTAGGTTTATTTGTTAGGTGAGGGTATTTTTAGAGTAAAGGTTAGGTAATGGTGTAAAGTAGTTATTTAGGTATATAGGTTTTGATTTATTGTAGTTAATCTATTTGACTTATGAACTAAAATTTTCTCTTAAAACTATTGAATTTACTAAAGCTATCTTAAAATTAAATTACCAAAATTGTTCATCACCAATGACGCGATATGATTGCGATAAATTGAAGTTATATATTGTTAGGTTTGTTGGGTAAAGGATGGTTATAAGGTTTAGGGTTTTCGCGTTATATAATAAAAGCAAGTGCGGTGATTAGTGCAGAAGAAAAATATAAAATTGGGTGTATACGCTAAAGTTAATTGATTTATAAGAAAGATGACCAAAAAATTTTACAAACATTAAGACACAAACAAGAAAAAACACAAAAACCAATATATGGTTTAATTACTATTTAGGGCACAGTTTCGGCTGGTAGGCTGAAACTGGCGAAACGACAACCATTAATAAACACAAAAATGTTTATCATGAGACACAAGAAAAATATCAATATACACATGGAATGGATAGAATATAGGAATTGGGATTAAAAAGTACAAGTCGAGGCACGAAATGAAATGTATTACCTTTGGCCTGCGCAAGATCAACTGAAAAGCAATGTTGTTTCCCTGAACATGGCATTTTTTTTTTGTAAACTTACGTCGTGTTATTCGTTGCTTATGTGGAGTTCGACGCGTCGTCCTGGATTGGATTATCTCGCGTCGATTGATTCGCACGGTACGTTGTAGAGCACGACGTAATTAAGGGGTGGGTACGATTTATTTCGAAATTAACGTAAATGCTATAGCGAGTTCTTAAATACTAAATCCGAATATGAATATATAAATATATATAACTAACTTATAAACTAAGACAGACCAGAGTGGTAGATAGATAATAAAGAGAAAGTAGATAGTATAACAAAATGTTGTATGTGCTGATGTGGGTGGATAGATGATTTGGGATAAAAAAAATTTTATGTAAATATTGTTGTTGACTCTAAGTTAAGGAAGGTTGTGAAAGGATGCAAATATAAAGATTCTCTGGTAGTCGGCCATAACTACTTTTTCCAAAAGTCGTCATCATTTCCAAATATCTCCGATGTAAAGCTCATAACAACTATTTGAGAATAAAAAAAAAATGATGCAATGAAGTTAATATTATATCCAATGAACAAAATTGAAAATAATAGTCTAAGAAAAGGAGCTGGTTACACACGGCGATACATATAAAAACGACTGGACGTTTGGTGAGACCTTATAAATGTAATGGGAAAAAATTTTTTGATGGATCTGAAAAAAGGCTCTAATCATCGAATAGTTGTTACGTCATGTTTGGTAGAGGTAAGCCCTCGTAAGAGATTACCCAAGCCATACCTAATCGACCGAACGAAACCATCGATAGATTAGAGGTGTGTGCTATTGTTATAAGTTAGAAGAATGAAGTAGGAAGTAAGAAATAGCTTATAATCTAATATCACCGATCGGAGCCAGGTGTTCGGCAAAGGCAGGTCGGTACGATCGGGTTGATAATTAGACTGGAGGGGGTGTTGGCTATATAGAACAAAGAAACAAATTACTGGGTCAATTAACTGACCGGTTGTAACCTGTGGGGTTGAAATATCTTTTAAGATGCGATATGTGCGCTGTCCTGACCAATTTTGAAGTCCGGGGGTCAATCAGCCTGACGGTGACGGGTGTAGTGAAGCCCTCGACAATGAGCGGTCTCGACCACAATGGGAGAAGCTTCGCATTGATGCGCTTTGAGGCATTGCTTATATGATGCTCTCGGCACATCACGAAGTCTCCGGGCTTGTAGGGGTTGGGTTTCCGGTTCTTATTGTAGGTAGCCTGACGAGCCCGGTGAGCTTTGGTCAGGTTCTCTAACGCTTGCGACCATACTTGATCATTTGCCAACTGGGGTGGAGGGGGGACCAACTGGTCCATGTTCCACGCTAGGTCAATGGGGAGTGAAGGGTTATGGCGCAGAAAAATAGCAGCTGGCGAAGAACCGGTGCTAAGGTGGGGGGCAGTATTGAAAGCTAGCTGGAACCAATGGATATTTTGGTCCCAGCTAGTCTGGTGCTGCGCGTGGAAGATGCGGAGAGCGACCTTCAGGTTTTTGTTAACCCTCTCCGCATGGGATGGGTTGGGGTAGTAGAGACTCGTGAAGATATGAGTCACACCGTATTCAAGGCACATTTGTGCCATAACGGCGGACTTGAAAGAGGGGACGTTATCGGAGACGAGGAACCGTGGGAACCCGAAATAAGCGAAAACGCTGTTGGTCAATACTTTGACCGTTGTCTGCGTTTTCGTGTTCCTCGTGGGGAAAAGCATCGTGAATTTTGAAAATGCATCTACAACCGTTAGGATGTAGGCATTTCGGTTGGTGGATCTTGGTAGGGGACCTACGTAGTCAATATACAGCTTCTGGAAAGGTGCCGTTGGTACCTCAGAAGCTTGTAGACCGACTCTAGTGTTCTGGGCCTGCTTAGACCGCTGACACTTGGGGCAAGATTTAACTTTCTGGGTGATTTGACTTTTCAAGTCATCTGCCCAGAAATATTGGGAAATACGGGCAAAGGTTTTACCAATGCCCAGATGGGCCGAAATTGGAAGCTCGTGGTAATATTTAAATAGCATATCCAGGAGCTTCGGCGGTAAAACCACCCTTGGTGACCTTTGGCCTGGGGCAAGGTGCATCAAGGTCCGATCCATGATGGAGTACTGGGGGGGTAGTGGTTTGGAATTGATAATTTTTAGTAGAAAAGGGTCGTCTCTTTGGTGCAAATGAATATCCCGGAAAACTTCTGGGACATTGGACAATATCGACACCAAAGATGTTGGGGAGGGATGTGGCGCGCTATCGGTAAAGGGCACCGCTGTGGGAGCCGTTGGCTCGAATAAGCGGGACAGGGAGTCAGCTACAATATTGTCTGAATCCTTTATATGTTGCACGCTGAATTTGAAAGAGTTAATAAACTCCGATTTGCTGTAATGTTGTAATACAGTTTTGATTTAAATGTCAGTGTTACAATTCAGTTGAATTAGAAATAAGATTTAGATTTCCAAAAAAGGGAAAATAGTTAGGCTATATGTGTTTGAGTATCTGAGTATAGGCGTATGTGTCTATCATTGTGTTGTAATGAACAAGCTATTATGTTTGTAGGTTATAGGCCAATGTGTAGTACAAGATATTGTATTACTGTTAACTAGCAGGTGTAGGCCATATGTGGTCTGAAATGGCTGAAAAGGTGTATATATTTTGAATAATTTGTGTAAAATTACGTCACCTGCAATACTATCAAACAGTATTAACAAAATTATTAAAGTATTTCCTACACTATGCTATATTGAATACCATTTCAACATGCATAATTGGCAGAACTATTCTATCAATGCAACATGAGTAGTTATCAGACAATATATTACAAAGACTATGTATTATGTTAGAGTAGGCCTAAAAATTATTAACACCTATTTAATCTGTGAAACACTGAAATATGCAAAGTAACTGGACAATATCACTAACACTGTAAACTATAAATATATTGTTTGGATGGCCAAACTAAGAGAGAGTACTATCAGCTGTCAGTTATGTGACACAAACATGGTAGGTTATAAATCTGTATCATTAATGTGTGTTTTATCCTAAAGTATTGTAACAGTAACAATATTTTCAATGAAAAAGGATTACTATTTGAAAAATAGCAAGTAAATTATTATCCAGTACAATCACTGACAAAGAGACACAAAATTGGGTTGTTGTTGACAGATATAATATTTTAAGAGTGTCAGAGCTGGGTTATTTGTTATAGGCCTACTATGAATTAATTATTTTGGTAGAAAAGTTTATAAAAGGCCAGGTTACACATTCACTATATGAACTTGGTGATTTAACAGACTAAATGTTGTAAATAGCACTATATATGTGGGAAAATTATGTGTAATGTGGTGCAACTATGTATGCAGACTGGTGCAGGCTAGGCCTAAATGTATTATGTTTGTAAAATTTACAATGAAATTATATAGATTGGTATGTTTATAGTTTATTGGTTAGGGTGTTGTTATGTAACAAAACATGAAGTACGTTTTACCAAAGGTAATCTTAAATTGGTTAGGCCTATTAAACAATATTGAGTGTCACTAGATGTTTATGTGTACATGAAACTTTCTTTGAGAGGTTAGGTCACTTAAAGTTCTTTTTGGTAGACTCTCAGTTTAGTAATTTGACTTCCAAATATGAATAAAATAAGGCACTGCTTATTATATAATAATAATAATAATTCATGTACTCACCAATAAAGCAGGAATCACAAACAAAAGAAACACTATACCAACCTTATAACTCACACTAAATGGGACTAGGTGTAGAAATTAATATAAGGCAAAATTTAACGGCAAACGTGTATAATTAATATCATAATATTCGTTGATAAAATTTATTGTTAAAAAGATTAGTTCGGTTAGTTGGTGACTAGCTTGCAAAAAATAAGAAACGTGGTTTTTACCGGCGGAAGTGATGACGTAATATAGGCAAAGTCTGACATGAAAAAAATTGCTTTTTAGGGTTAATATCGCTTCTGTTACCATTTAATCCGGGACGCAATCTCGCTATACTACCATTTAATCCGGGACGTCACCTCGCTTCTGCTACCATTTACTGTACCAGTTATCCCTTTGATCGTATTGGGAATCGCTAGTCAGCGTGTAATTGCACCGACTTACTAAATTTTTGGAAGACGTGACTGGAACTGTCGATGCAAAATGGACGATACCCAGATACCCAGAGCAATTAATTAATCATCAACCCTAATTTAACCGATTGCCTTTAGCCGTACCCTGCAAATCCGACTCTGCCAGCTTTTAACAAGCGCTTAATTAATTATATATAAATCTAAACTATTACACTTTAACTTAATCTATATCACTAGTCACCATTTGTACACGATAGGCTTCTAACCGAACCGAACTTATCACCGCTTATTATTCATTACGAGTGCGCGTTTTGTTATAATATCACGTTACGCGACAACCGATTATAATATAAATTAATTAGATTGCTTATGGCATATTAATAAAGGATTACAGTGAGCGTAGAACCTCGACACCGACGGACGTTTTTCCTGCCGCTTACGTCTACTTGATGGGTCGGCGGTCAGCACTACACTGGCCTTCTAACTCAATGTCAAGTTGCAAGGTCAGTTCTGACGCGCATGCGCGCAACTAGTCTAACTGTCTGATACATTTGGGTAACAGAGTTCGGTAACTCGTTACAATCGCCTATTCCCTCTCCACGCTCTGACTTGTGTCTACGCAAAAAGTTCGTGACGCGAGATTTCAGAAACATAGTCAAGCGAATGTGCGAATAGAAGTTATCACTTCAAAAAGTAAAGAAAACCCAAGAAATTGTTACAATATTACTCCTAAGAGTTAACACTTTCAGGGTAACAGACTGTACAGAACCGTTAGCTCGCGTGTCAAACTCGTATTTCGCCTGTTAAAAGATGTGTAACTGTTTTTCAGATCTAATATATTTGGAGACCTATTTGAAGAAGCTATACGTACGGGTTTGCCTGCAGTACAGACTATGCATCCAGGGTATTATTACGAACAAGCTGCACGTCAGGCTATAGACCGCAAGCTGGCAGCTTTGGAGCTCTGTCAGGTATTTCATTGAACAACAATCTCTTGTCAATACTGGAAATATGAATAGAGTAGAACTTTAAGTAGATGTTCCATGATTTTGGTATCCCAGTCACTTCATAAAATGAAATAAATACAGGAAATTATTATAGTATTTTACCTGATTGTTAGTCCGTCTTGTGACTTCTTGAGTTGCCCTACTTATGATGCGTTTCGAGACCGCAATATCATTATCAAGTATAAAATATATTAATCACTATTCAGTTCGTCAAATACACACACAAACGCATTAATAACACAAAGTACACAACACATAATTTATAGTGCGACACGGATTGAGCCGGTTGGTGTACACAATCTTATCGTCTATGATACACTGAACTAAACTAAATAAAACAGCCTATTTTGTATGGTGGTTATTGACAGGTTCTATCTTGATAACCGAGGGCTGTATCATACAAGTCATTGGATTGAAATGACTGCTGATCATTTAATACGGTATCTCTGAATTCCTTGTAAATTTAGAATTCTTCGATGGCGTTCATTAGTCTCCCCTTTACGCAATAATGAAGAGATAACCCTTTACTCGGTTATCAAGATAGAACCGGTCAATAACCACCATACAAAATAGGCTGTTTTATTTAGTTTAGTTCAGTGTATCATAGACGATAAGATGGTGTATACCAACCGGCTCAATCCGTGTCGCACTATAAATTATGTGTTGTGTACTTTGTGTTATTAATGTGTTTGTGTGTGTATGTGACAACCTGATAGTGATTAATATATTTTATACTTCATAATGAGATTACGGTCTCGAAACGCGTCGTAAGTAGGACAACTCAAGAAGTCACAAGACGGACTAACAATCAGGTAAAATACTATAGTAATTTCCTGAATTTATTACATTTTAAGTAGATGGTTTAGACGGTTCAGGTTAACCAGAGATTGTAAAAACGATAAATCAAAAGATGTGCTTACACAAAATCTCTTGTACGTATTTTGGTTTGTTTGTTTTTTTAATTTATTATTGCAACATAATATTCAAATGAATACAAATAATTAATTTGTCAATGACCAGGTTGCTTGTCAGAACAAATAAGTTTGATTTGCTTTATTTACATTTTATGATGTAAGCGAGAATTTTGTTATAAGTAGTTTATTCTTTTACTTCAATAAATATGTTTAAAATTTTGTAAGGTTTAAGAAACTATATTAGGTTAGGATTTTTCTTTTTGAATTCCTGTGTTTTTGTTTTGTTTTTGGCTTAAGTTAAGTGTGTCATTGTCAATGTAAATATCATTTATAATTGTGTATGGGTTAAGTGTGAGAGAGGTCCTGATGGTCCTAACATCGCCTAAAGTGAAGACTGTTCCTATTCTACTTCCTGTATAACTTGCACTTTTTCCAAAACAATAAGTCTGTGTCTTTTTGATATTCCGTTGAATGTTCATATACTAGAAAACACGTAAACACTACAAACGATACAAAAAATACAAAACTATAGGCAACCAACGCCTACAGAGTACAAATTCTTGGAAGCGCAATAGTCGGTCGAAGGCAGACAAAATTCTTGGAAGCACAACCCGTATTGTTTGTTTAGGAGGCAGTACCCAACCGCCAACTAGACAAAAATTCTTAGAATATCGCCTGAAGCCGAGCTGAGCTTCGCGTAAACTTTATAAGTGCACGACCATACACATTATCCTTTCCAAACTTTCTTTAGCCCACTGACTCTTTTCCATAACCTACTGCTAAGTTTATCTCCTTTCAACTTCGTTATTATAAAGTCTAAATTGTATTAAATGAAGCAGTTTTACATACATTATTTCTTAAATGACATGGTGTTTAGAAAAAAAATTGTTATTTGGAAAATTTCATTAATCTGAAGTTCGACTGTACATACGAAAGTCTCACAAATATTATACAATTTACTTAAACATCTGACTACTATTTTGTTCTTTCAAAAGTATATCTCTTAGCACCCCATTCACAATTTGGGCTGTACTATACCAATTTACCTGCAGTAATACAAAAACACTGTAATAAGTAGACGTATTATTACTATGGTGCTTTGTCTCATGTATTCTGTATTTAACTGAAGTGTCTGAGGCAATTTTATTATTATTCAAATTTTCAATTACTTTTTTTAAAAATACTTTGACCATGGCTGTATGATTGAAATTTTGTCAACAGCTTAATAAATAAAATGAAAATGTTTTCATTGCCATAATTACTACCACATACTGTTTTGTCTCATCTTTAACAGTTTAGCCAGAAATGGTTTTTGCTATCAAAATGTTTTCAATCACTGCTCAGCCCTATTTTGATAAAGCACGATGAAGCAGCCGATGTTACCCTTACGAGTTGGTAAAAATTTCATTAAAATTGGATGAATATTTGTTTAGTTAAATCGTTATCATGCACATATACCTTTTCTCTTTAAAATAAATGCTGGACATTAACGATTTTATTCTAGGCTGTTGAACGGTACCCAGATAATGATCCTTTATCAGGATCGGAAAGCATGGAGTTCTATGGTCAACGTCCTTGGCGAGCTGGAAACTTGAGTGTTCAACCCCCTGATCCTGTGAAAGAAAGGGAAGGGACCGTCGCGTTACAGTACAATGAAAAGTTTAGAGTGAATCATTCAGTGAGTATTACTGTAACATATGTTTTGTTAAATATTAGGCTAAACTGACCTTTCTCCAAAGTTTCTGGTGTAATACAAAAACGATACACTGTTGAACAAGACGTGGGTTCCTCAATGTTATTTTTAATCGTAGAACTGATAGGAGTCGTAAATTACGACTCATTTGAACGTTCGTGAAGTAATAAGACTCGTAATTTACAACACATTAATCAGCTGTTCATTTGCCTCTGCTATCTATATCTCGAAGAAAGTTTTACTAATCGATTCTTTAGATTATGTCCTACAAATCTATGGTAAATTTATCGATAGTTAGTTTGCACAAAAATAAATCCAAACACCATGCGCTGCCCAGCTGCGCCTGAACAGTAATTCTACGTTAATTGATATTAGTTCTTAACCCTACAACTGGCAATGTTAAAGCTAAAATTGGCCAGCCCGTTTTTAGCGTTTTGCAAGCATATTTTTAAAAATTCGCCGGTAAATGAACAAAAATCCAAAAGTGTTTGATAGCTTTTTTGTAGAAGAAACTTCAAAGAATTCAAATATGCCACTAAAAATTAGTTTCTTTTGAAATTGTAAAAGTTATTAGCTCAAGAAACAAAAAATGTTCAGTAACGAAAGGAAAAAGTTCAACTTTAGGCCTACATAACAAGTAGTAAACATTTTTTGTATTTTTTTCGTAAGTGTAAACAAGTTTCATAATTTAGTTCTAAATAAAACTGTATAAAAACATTTATCAATTTCAAATTTCTTATTTTGAAAAAAACAGTTTTTATGTTCCAAATACATGACTGCTAACAAAACTAGGCCTAGATTCACAATTAATTTACTAATATATGCTTTGCCCAAAAAAGAAATATTATTATAACAAAGTGTAGAGGATAAATCAAAGAAAAGAACGGTATAATTGTTTTTCCTTAGTTCACAAAAGTGTTTGAGTTATCTTTATTTGAATAACAAAATGACATCAATCTAATGAAACATCGCCGGTCTATACTACGGGTAGAAAGCGTCACTTGAATACCGTGGGAACCCATGCGCTAGACAGTCTCACTAGAATGTCCTAATTAATTATGTACTTTTCATTGTCGTCTAGACAAACAAAAAACAGGTTATTTCTAGATCAATTCCTTCCGTTAGAAAGGTCAGTCCTTTCTCTACAAAATGGTGCAAAACAATCTCTCAAAACATTTGATATGGCAGGCGTATTATCGCTTGACAAATGGGCTGTTTCATTGGTTGAAAAACTGTCCAATCGCAAGGGTTTACAGAAATTCTTGGAATAAATCGGGTAAAATAGTGACATCTGATTGGAAGACCTCATTAGAAAGATAAAATCTTGAGGAATCCAATGGTAACTTTATAATTTCGATATAAAAACTTCAGCAGGTGGGCTTGGACGTTGAAGAAGTGGGAAATAACAGTACAATTGTATGCAGATTCGCGTGCGGAAATAGCTGTAGCACAATATGCATATTTTAAAACGATGATTACGTATGTAAATATATGTTTTACGAAAAAGTTGTAAATACAAAAATTAAAGTTTAAATCATTTCCTTTCCAATGGTGCCACTTTTATTACGATTGGATGATGTTAAGTGGATTAAATTATCGATTATGCAAATATATGTAAATTCTCGCTAATGTTCGAAATGGTTGCGTTCTGCGCCTGAGAGAAGGTTATAAATGACCTTCTGCCGGTTCCAGGGTTAAGCGATAACTATTTTTGTGATATATCTGTAAAAATGTGACGAAGTATTTTTTTCAAAATGAAACGGTGTACATTTTAACTGAATATAAGTGAAAAGTTTGGCCATTTAAGAGGTCTGGTATGAGGCACTTGGTGCCAATTATGAATCCGGGGGAAAGGGTTAACACTTGTAGAAATTGTATAAAGGTTGATTACAGATCCTGTTGAACTTCATTTTAACAACCAAGGTTGTTGAAGGAAAATTATTATTTTGTAACTAGATTTATATGCTAGAAGTTAGCACAAAAATTGTATTTGTCATGTGATATCATTGTTGCACTGGTTTTGATATGTTTTAAAATGTACGTTCCATCATCAAATTAAATAAAACATTGAAACTGTTACATGATATTATATGACTCGCAACATAACATATTAAACCAGGTATTATAATATTGTTTGTTAAGATATACATGTAATAATGTGATATAGTTTTCTGTATTTAATTTAGTTGACTTTTCTATGTTTCAGACAATCATAATTGGGTTGTTAGGCAATGCAATCTCCCAGTTTAAAACTTACAGATGTCCACGTATGCGGAGGCACTTAGGTAAGTCATTGTATTGTTTTAGTTTTCCCGTACTATCTTGTAAAGCACCAAAGTGGTTCCTTGCACTTCAGACAGCGTGACTTACAACCGCCGAGGTCGACGCTTGCCCGCTGGAAATCCAAACCGACGCCCGCCTGTGTAATCTAGTTAAAATTGGTTTGGTCTGGCACTTCAAGTTGAGTGGTCTGATAGTTTAAGGGTTAAGTTGGTGCAAAAAATATTGAAATTTACAAATAATTACTTATATATTACTTGTGATTTAGCTTTTAACTAATAACTTTTTATAACTTTGGTTTAAACAAAAATTTATTTTGATTAATTTTTTTTAATACTTTGAAATGTTAATTTATGTTTACTGTACTTTATTTATTATATTTTATATTAAAAACAAATACAAATCAAGTATTAATGTTTTTAGGTGAAGGTTAGTTTAAAGTCTTCAACAACGGGTGCATTTATTTTAAGTATTTAATTGTTTTCAGTGATTCAGATGGCGGATGAATATTACAGTTCAAAGGATTATGGGAAAGCTCTGACGTAAGTATAACAACTGTATTTATTATAGAACAAGAAGAGAAATTTTACTCGGACATATTAAAAAAAAATCAAGTTTTAAATCTAACATGCAGGTTTAATTTCAGACATTTTTATAAATGTAAATGCATGAAACATGTTTCTTTTTAGTGAATTTCCAAAGTGATTAAATTACAGCGTGTTCTCGTCTAAGGCCAAAACAAAACATTCAATGATTGATTGCGTTTTACTAATGTAACTTTAAATTGAAAAATTTTGTTCGGAATAAACCAGAGAATAAGGAAAAAAATTGTTGAAATATTAAACAAAAATATTTCATTCAGTAGGCCTAGTTTGAATATAATCCGTCAGAAAAATCAATCGATTATTTTGTTTTGTAATGTAGTTAAAAATAAGATAATAGAGTTTAGAGTTTTTAAAATACTTTTTTACACTAAATGTGACTATTATAAATAATTTAAAACATAGTCATGAGATTTAACAACATTATTTTATCGAGTAGGCCTATTTTGAATATATTAGGTCGAACAAGTAAAAAAATATGTTTGTTTTTATGAATTTAAAAGTAGTAATAAAAGTGATTAGAGCTTGGAAAATACTTTTGACAGAAAATGTGTCTATTTTGTATTTATATTTATTCAAACATTTATTTTAACAATAACATTTTTGTGAAATAATGGTACATATAGTTTAAAAAGTTGCCATTTCTCAACACAAAATAAATAAAAAACAAGATTATACTAAATTATTTACATAAACAAAATATACACAAAATTACTTTTCGAAGCTGCAAAATAATAACGTACAATAAAAACAAATACAACTTTAAAAAGCGTAAACAAAAGTTGCAAGACAACAGACGATGCTACTTGTATTTCTCGACCATGACTGACAAACATCTGCTCAACTTCAGGGAGATATAAAATATATTCCCCAGCCAATATAATCTGTCACGGGTTTCTAAACTGTTTTAACAACATTGAAGTGTCATTAGTCCGAAAACCACAGATTCTACACTAGTTTAGAACATAGAAATCGTAATAAAACTTGTGTCGGAATGAGTCCGACAGTGGAGCGCAACGGCAAATTAGCGATGTCGGACTGAGTTCGCCTATGGAGCGCAAAAGGTTAATATAGGTTTTAAAAGTGTTTTAAAATTTTATGAATTTTAGTGTGAGTAATAAAAATATGTGCTACAGTAGAGTCCCGGTTATCCGCCATAAACGGGCCGGTGGAAGGGCGGATAAGCTAAAATGGCGGATAATAGGGAGGGTTGAACAAATAATAGACGTTTTACACCATTAATACTTTTTATTGTAAATTTAATGAGTAAATACGATATTTTGCAGTAATACTATATAATAGAAAAGAAAAATAATGGAATACAGTTATTTTCAATGAAATTACGAAATTGAATGACAAGATTGTTAGGATAAATACAGTAAAGGCACAATATAATACTGTACATAAAAAGTCCCGAAACTAATTACAGTTCGAATAAATTTAATGCAGAATTATCTGTACAAACAGAAAATTCAGATCAAGATTAAATAACACAACATAAACTACTGTACGGTACTTTCACCATATCATACTAAAAAACTTAATGTTAACGAATAACCTCACTGCACGCACTAAACACTTAGAGAGACACAGTTGTTTACAAAACGAGTTCGTACGAGCTGACAGTAAGCGGGTCGGGCCAGTGGTAGTGGGGGAATTCTCATGGTACAGTCAGACACAGAGAACGTACACTAACACTCGCAAGCTATCGCAGTCACGTACGCTCACTGACGCTTGCAAGTTATCGCAGACACGTACCGCTACAATCACTGACGCCTACAATTAAATTAAATAAGTGCCGCTGGTGTGGCGGATAACACGGAATGGCGGATAACCGAATGGCGAATAACCGGGACTCTACTGTATTTGGTATCAGTTTTTTGTTATTACTGTGTTTATATTTTATTGTTTATGAAATGTGTAGTTATAACAATGTGTCCTAATGTGTAGAACTTGATTTTGTTGGTTTATGTAACTCAGCGCCTTCTAGATTGTTTTAAGTCCTTCTGAATGAGATATCTTTTCAGTCACGACATCAACTTTAACGTTACTAAGATTGCGACCACTACCTCTACCACATTAAGCGTTGATGCGTGGACCCTGCTACACTTTGTAGCATCTTGATAACTATTAACTTTTTTATTACTGTACCGAGGCTTGCACGTTGTTACGATTAATTTGATGTGTAATAAAGATATATTTTAGTTATATTAATTATTAGAGTTAGTATGTTTATTTTAAAGATATTACTTTGCGTAAGACATTTATTTTTTTTTATTTATTTATTTATTTGATTTATTGCACAAAAAAAAACATTTCTTACAGAAATAGGCGCATTGTCAATCTTAAAATATAAAACAAATTTCACATTAAAATTATTAAAAACTACTCTTTTTTTAAAGTGGACATGCAAAATATTCATCTACACTATAATAAGCCTTGTTTTCAATTTCTGTTCTTATTTCACCCTTAAACTGCATTTCATTTAAATATTTGTACCTATTTGGTAATACATTGTACAATTTTAGACCCATGTAATGTGGGGTATTTTCAAACAATTTCAAACGATGGGATGGAAATCTGTAATTTTCTTTGTTTCTGGTGCAGTAATTATGTTTAAAGCAATTTTCATCCAACATTTTTCTGTTTGAGTGGACCCAGACTAAAACTTCATATACATACAGTCCAGATAAAGTAAACATTTTTAAATTTTTAAAAACTGGCCTACAACTAGTTCTTTGACGCAGATTAGTCATCGTCCGTAAAATTTTTTTTTGGAGCAAAAAAACCTTGTCAACACCCACTGCATTTCCCCACAGATATGGAAGTAAACCAGGAAGCATAAGGAAGGATGGGCTTGGTGGAAGTGTTTTTGTGTTGCACGTAAGAACAGTGTAGTTTGTCAACACGGAAGTTAGACGGGTTATATAAGCATATCCCTAATCTAGATTCAGGGCCAGTCGGTTAAAGTGTGGGGCCAGAAGCTAGGCCAGTTAACCAGGGACGGTGGACCAGAGGAGAGTGGTCGGGCGACCAGTGAGCCGACGAGCTGCGAGTTCGGCCAGTTTGTTGTGGAAAATGAGGCCGGAAGATCGAGACATGGATCTCTGCTCGGCTCAAAGTTTGGACCATTGGGACGTCCAGGAAGGATCTCGAGTGGAGGAAGAGCAGGACTTGTTGAAGACTACACACTGAGTGAGCAAAACAAAGTATTTTGGTCTATTGTTAAAGACACGTTGAATTCAGAGTTTTGGGGTTATTAACATAAACATAACTCGCTTTAGTTGCCGATATTGTACATCCAGTCTGTCTTGTGGACCCAATACCTGTTATAGGATTTGTAGAGGAATATTATTGTTAGCCGATGTTAAATGGTAGCTTAGTTACCAAGTTGAGTTGATTGTGTGAATAAATATAGAGATAAGCATTCTATCACTGAGTTACTGATGTATTATTATTATTGATCTGTTCCTTACCGATTTAACTAACTTAGAACTTGAACGCGGGTAAAGAGGGTAAAAATCCCTTCCCTAATAACCGTCCTACTGCACTAAAATAATGATTAGTTAAATCTGTCTTTACTTTGGTTTTAGATTGTTGAGTCACATGCTGTGGGATTATCGTAGTGAAGGTTGGATGTTTTTGTTGACAAGTTTACTCAACAGAGCGCTCAGGTGTGCTTACCTGACTGCTAGTATCAATGAGTACATAGATCTATCACTGGAAGCCTGTGGAAGGTTTCCAGTACAACATCAAGGCCGAGTATTGGAAAATCTACTTTGTGTTATCAGAGTAAGTGTTGTACAAAGTTAATGCAGTAGAACTTGGATAATGCGAAGCTGAAAGGAACCAATGTAAAAATTCGAATTATAAAAGTAAAATTGTTTATAGACTTTTAGGTTCTCAAAATGGTTGAAATAAAAACTACGTTGAATATGTTTATTATATAAGGTTTATTTTCACCAATCAAAAGTAAATGATTTTTTTTATTGTGTACAATATATTAAAAAATTTACTGTATATGAATATCTATACACTAAATTAAAGTTTAACAAAGTATTGTGAAATGTCCGATTGCCTTGTAGAATTAATTCTTTTTACGTTTGCAAAATCCTCAAGTACGTTAAGAGAATGAGAAAACAGCTTCACTTACTCTGGTTTGTCCTTCAATGTATCGCCGGAATTCGCTAAAGAGCCTTAGACGTTGTAGGGATTGGGGAATCTTCAACTACTTCAAAAACCCGACAATTCGGCACATTTTTTCTTTTCACTTCTTCTAAAAAGTTCACTTGGATGCTGGTCAGATTTCTTAACGAATACAGCTTTTTTTAAACAATTTGTTATTGTTGTTTTAGTAACTTGTCACCATACATTGTGACACATTCTTGCCGCTTGAAGGATATCGTATTTGTTTTCCGATGAATCTGTCAAGACCGTTTGTACAATAAGTCGCCGGTAAAAATGCTTAACATTTTTTATAATGCTGATCCATTGGCTGTACAACTAAAGTCATGTTCGGGGTGGGAAAAAATAACCTTAACGTTGTTCCTAAGTGGGATAGAGTTATGCACAGTACAAGTTGTCAATAAAAAATATGATTGTTCTGTTCTGTTTACAAAAGGTTTTTTCGAGATTTAACAACAGACAGAGATTGGGCAGAACACCAATGGATAAACTACAGTATCGGTAATAGAGAATTCTCGGAAGGCAAAATTCTCGGAAGGCGGTACCGCTCCTAGAGTCACAATACGTGTACAAACAATAGCGGCTAGGCTATGCCCTCTCCCCTGTCTACCTATTTATTCAGCGATTCCTTTCAAACCACAAGATTTTATTTTTAGTGTTGATAAAAAAAAACTTCGAATTAAAGAAATTGACTTCTAATTATCCATAATTTTTTACTTTGATATCATATGAAATTTAAGGGATCGAACCGAAACTTCAAATTAACGGTAATTTTGAATTAAAACCGTTCGAATTATCCAAGTTCAACTGTATTAGTTGTGAACTGTTAATTTAATAATTCTAAAATAAGATACTTTTGAAATAAAATGAAGTATTCTTTCTGAAGAAACATCATTTAACAGTAATTATTGTTCAGATCTATAAATAACCATTTTATGCAGTATTCATGGCAGGCACTGTAGGGTCTGTAAGATCTCTAAACTCCGAGCAGTAACAAGAAATAACACGATATCATCTCAATCTCGTTGTCAAAAACCGAAATCATTTCTCGGTTATACTTTCCTCGATTCAGCCTTAAATTTCTCGATACGTTTTTTAAATCTCGAGTTTTATTTTTAGTCTTTTCATAAAACATAAAATGTTACATTAGAATGAAAAGAAGATAAACAGAAATTTTCCAAACAACTCAACAGAGAAGTGATTAGGATATATCAATATCTTATTTAAACTACCTTGACATTGAAGAGCAATAACTTAGCATAGTAGAGATTGAGTTTTTTATTACCTTGGGTTTTTAGTAAAATAAACAATGCCAATGAATTACTTAACTATAATTATAATATAAAAATTAATAGCTAAAGCAAATTGAAAGAACTTGATTATGATATGCATTATTTATGGCACCAAGTCACAATATTATAATATAATAGATTACCTTAAAAGGTAAGTCTTGTGACTTCAATTTTGGTCTGTGACTAGTTTCGAAGTCCCCTTGGAAAATAAGTCAGGGGTGTATAAGATAAGTTGTCCTGAATGTAGCAAATATTATATAGGCCAGACCGGGAGAACTTTTCTTCGCCGATATAAGGAGCATCTTCCCAATAATAAAACAAATATAGCCAATTCCAATTATGCTAGTCACCTTTTTGAGAATAACCGCAGATCTGGAGATTTCCAATCCTGTGTGGAACCATTATATTTATGTGCGAAAGGCAGAACAATGGATGCATAGGAAGAATTTGAAATTTACAAAGCGTACAAAAGTAAACCTGACGACATGTTGAATGATCAGTTATATTTCAGATCGAATCAGTTGTACGATACTGCCCTAAAACATACATCGAAGGTTAATAGTTGTTAATATTTCGTTCTTATCGACAGTGCTCCACCGGATACTATCGAGTGCACACCGGTGCTAGTCACGACTGTTTTAATTAGTGTTTGTGTATGTGTTGTGTGTTTTGACTATTGTTTTAAAATTTGACGATTCCTGCAGAAGGAATGAAAAAATAAAAAACTAAGGAGAAGTTCTGATGATGAAGTTGCGACTTCGAAATTAGTCACAGACCAAAATTGAAGTCACAAGACGGACCTTTTAAGGTAATCTATTATATTATTAACTTGATTATTAATTTATTAATAATTAACTTATCCCTATATACATTATTTATACAGGGTGTCCCATAAGTAAAGTGCCAAACTTCGGGGAATGGTTCTATGGGTCAAAATAAGAAAAACAGTTCATATAAACACAGACCAGAAAACACTTCGTTTTGTAGATGTCTGAAATTTTGTTTTTTGTATAAAATAATTCTTATCTAGAGAAATGTTTGACTGATTGAGTTCAAACTTGGCATGAAGTTTAACCTAACAATGATATATCTCAAGCTCATACTTTCACTTCTCCGTTCAACTGGGTTTCATCAGTAGCTTCAAGATTCTCTCCATATTGACCAAAAAGATAATGCGGATCGCTTCCTTGGATGTGTCGATCAAAATCTCAAAAGATGAAAAAACCTTCTTATGACTAACAAATCGTTTATTCAGTTGATTTGTGAAATGTTTCTTTCCCTCCCTTTTCCTTGTACGGGTCCGATCCCCTTGCCCCCCCCCCCCCCCCGTAAATACGCCCCTGCAGGACATAGGCACTTTAGCAAACACATGAAGAGAATGGGCGGAGACAATCCAGAGACAAAAAATGCAGGAAATGTAGACTGCAGGAGGAAACCGCAGAACACTTGATCTATGAGTGCGAGAGGCTGGAACAGGTTAGGTATAAAACATTTGGAAAATTTAACAAAGGGCAGAGCATCAACCAGGACGACTTGTCAAAAGGGTTCACTGAGCTTGTGGACCTTGATAAGGGTAACTAGGGGTTTAACATACTTAATGTGGGAGTGCGATAAGGCCTTGAGTCTGACGTGCATAAGATTTGGACCGCCCACCTAAGAAGACAAATGAAAAGAAACACGATTTCAATTTAATTAAATCCAAAGCAATTACAGAACCCTATTTAGGTACATTTTCAACGTACACTGAAATAACACACTGTGTTTCAGGGCGAAGTACCACAACCTGAGCCGGGCTTAGAGGATGAAGAAGTAGCCACAGCAAACACCCTCTGGTCGACCAGAACGGATCCTGCTAAATCTCCTCATACTGTCGACATGACCAACTTCACGTCTTGCGTCGAATGCAAAGCACAGTTCACTCAAGCTATGTGCAATTTGGTTGAGATCACTGTACTTATCAGGTAACTATTCTCTAGCCTGTTTCTTATGGGTTGAGTTTGGTACAATTAGACAGGATAAACTGTGTAAATAAAAACTAAGTTGAAATATTATTGGGTCTACAGGGTGTCTAGCGACAGGGAAAATAGGGAAAACCTGGAAAAGTCAGGGAATTTTGGTTAAGGCCAGGGGAAAATAATATTTCTAAGGAAAATAGTTAAAAATAACTTTTTTAAATAACTTTTTAGATTTATACAATTTTTAATTGAGAAAATAAACGTTAAAGATAAGATGAACTTCTAAATTAATCAATAAGAAAACTATCGTATGTATTCTGATACGTAAAAACAATTATCGGCAAGTTACGGGAGTGATTGTGGCAGCTTGTTCCAATGCACTTGCCGTGTTATGACCTAGAAACCTTTCTCAAATGTGCTGTTTCTAAAAATGTTAGTGTTATTATTAAACTAGGGGCTCTTTTCCTGGACGTTTTGCTCGCAGTTGGAAAATTTGCTAAAACACCTCGTTAATCTTTGGCTCGTTTGTAAATGGGTGACCGAGCATAAATCAGCTGATTTATTTGGCAGCTGACTCGAACTCATTAAACATTATCTCCATAAGATTAACATGGGAAATTTGAAGGATTGTGTGCCGGAGCTCCTTCTCGGGTGAATAGCAGCTAAACGGATGATCGGATCTTAAATCTAATAGAAAATCGTTAGTTTAAAATTAAATCAAACTTAAAAATTTTTACTTTTGGCAATTTTTCTGAAAGTTTCTTGTCGAGAGCTTTAATTCAAGTATGAGGTCGAGATGGGTACGATTACGGGAAGTGCCTTATAGTTAATGTCAGTGAATCAGTGTTACCGTGTAGCTTTATATAAGTAGATGTTTTCGAATTTGGGTATCTTCGTATCAATTAATTAAATATTCAATGCAAATCTGTACCGGTAGCTGGATTACCAAATCCAATTAGTTATTTCTTTTGTTATAATATAATAAAATATAATTTGAATAATTTGTTGTTTAATTTAATATTTATAGTCATAATAAATGTGTAATTTGCAACTGCTGGTGGTGGGTACAGTAACATAATTAGTATTAAATATTGAACAGAAGTATTAATATTACCTTGTTTCATGAAATATTTATTTAATTCCCTGAAAATTGATTTGCTCACCAATATAATTTGATTGATTTACTAAAATAAAATTAGCATGGTTTTGTTTGTGCTTTTTCTATATTGGTCAGGGAAAAAGTAATTTTGTCAGGGAAAAGTCAGGGAATTTCAAAAGGTCATGTCACTAGACAACCTGGGTCTAGAAAACATGAAACAATCCGTGAAAACACTGTTACCCTTTAATAAAAAAGAAGTAAATGTGTGCGGTCGTTGGACCACCGCCAGGAACGAAGTTCGTCACACCTATTCTTCAATTCTTTTACCAGCCTTAACGGCAACATACGCACATAATTTTAGTCTTTCAATTGCCGTTTATTATTAGATTGTTTTTTATACAAATATTTACTAATGTTATTATGAACCATATTATAATGTTTCTTTATAATGTTATTATAATAAAGGTGTAGAATTAATTATAACATCAAAGCTAAGGTGGTAAACACACTTAAATGTCCATTCATTGTAAATACATTCAACAAACAGAAAATGTTGTTTCATCCGTCTAGGCCTAACCTAAAATTATCGTGTGTATGTTTAATTTATTTTACCTGTCTTAACGGCAATATACGTACAATGATTTTAGGTTAGGCCTAGACTTAAAATTACTTTCCAGGCCTAACCTAAAATTTCAGCGCTTGACGATAATATCTGAACTACGCCGGACGGAACTTATCGTCTGACAATTTAAATTGATGAACCAAAACACATGTTTCTTGAATGTATTTACATTCATTGCTATAGCAACCAATTTGGTAACAACGCTTTTTTCATTACTCGTATTTTATATTTGTCATTGCCATAGCAACCAATTTATAACACTTTTTTTCGTTACGCATTACATTTTCTATTTGTTAGCTCCTGCCGCAACCCGCGTTAAGGAACTTTGTTCCAAAATTTAAAATATTATTTAGCTTACACTATAATTTATGGTATCTTAGCCATAAACTAACTAATGGTTAACTAATGTCTGTCGCCTGAGAATAATTTCCGTGTGTACATCCATTTCATTTTTATTAGTCTTGCAGCAGTAGCCATTATTATTGTGTATAAGAATAAATAATAAAAGAAGAAGTCTTGACTGATTCATAATCAACATACAGCCAAAAATATGATTGCTAGAGACTTAAAACTTTTGAGGCGCACTAAGAAACGATTTTGCAAAATATTGATTTTAAGGGTTGAAAATTTTCAAAATACGGGGGTTCATTCCGAGCCCTATGACAGCTATAACAATTGACTAGCGTCAAAAGCTTAGCAACACAATTCTAGGTGGTGACCTAATACTGAACCAACACATCATGTTGAATGAATTTACGGCGCAAGTTTACGGCTAACCTATGGCAACAGAAATGCAAGAATAATAATTTAAAAAAAACTTAAAAGATTCTAACCTATAGTATTTAGTCACAGTATGTTTACCTGTATTCAACATTTAACAGTAGAATGTAAAACAACATCGTTGTCTGCAAGAATATTAGGCTAGGGTCGAATA